>JALDNG010000019.1:85000-360000 GCA_024349245.1 Neodontobutis hainanensis
CTCTGCAGCAGCGATACAATTGTAAGGCAGTTGCTGTGGAGCGTTTTTCCTCAAAGGCTTAGTTTGTGTCCCCTTAAATCCTCTAAAGCTGATTTGACCCCACGCTGCCCAAGAAAGACCAACTGCTGTTAACGGCGCTTGGAGCTTGTGAGTGTTTATGTAAGTATCAAAGGAGAACGCTGATGCAGGGGGATTATGTGTGGCTGCGCAAACACGCTCCACTGAGAAATCAAAGGCAGTGTGTGTGTGTGTGTGTGTGTGTGTGTGTGTGTGTGTGTGTGTGTGTGTGTGTGTGTGTGTGTGTGTGTGTGTGTGTGTGTGTGTGTGTGTGTGTGACCTTTGTATGGTGTTCTTTCCAACATGACTGAGACTGGCGGTCACATGGAAGCATGAATCTGAGCTGGGTTTCAGCTTTTAACATTCAACAGGTATAACTTAAAGAAACAGCGCATGTCATATTTGACCGTTAATATAGCCCAAGATCTTAATGCTTAATGCCGATTTCACAAAATCTACATTTGTAAATAAGATGCAGTGGTTTATGAGGTTTTTTTTGAAGAGGAAGGGACAGGTTGGGGTGGTGGATGGGACTTAAATAAATCAGGACTTTCCACTGAAAGCCCATTAGCAGTAAGGTAGCAATGGTGGACTTGTAATTCTCCAATTAGTTTAAATCTTTCCTTCACTTGCATCCTCTCCTTGTGTCTTAGTCCAGACCAAAGAGCACTACAGAGGAATGAAGAGAGGACGTCCTTTCCTTGAGCAATATTTGTCTATGAGGATATAAACACCGCTGGATCTCGACCAAAACCTCAAATTACCATCAGAATTTAAATTTAGCGCGGTTTAATTGTTAGCGCAAAATATTTTTTACATTTTAAATAAACATAAATATTCATGACACTTTTTTATCTTTATGTATACACTGTTTACAAAAATTATGACTTAGAATGAAAGACACTTGTTGCACGTCTTGTTCAACAGAGAGCTTTGTGACTGGGCTTTAACTTTAAGTAGGAATCCTTTGGTCCATCTTCGCTCTTGTCTCCATCCTCTGCCTCACTTCTCAGAGCAGCGTTAAGAGTTCTGGGATGAGGGTAAAGATGGAGCACAGAGAATATCTTCAGGTTCAAGTGAGGATTGAAGACGTGAGAGGAAAATTAGAGAAGCTGGCAAAGTATGTGATACTAAAATCAATATTTCACTTGACTGGAGGACCATCTGTAGATTAATTTGCAGGTTTTTTTGTCAGAGACATTGTTTGAGCCAAAAAAAATGTATTTCCCATCTCTTGAGTTGTGTAGCTAGTCATCCTAATTTATTTTCTACATATACAAATAATTACTCGTCTGTGTGGATTCACGTTGGATTTAAAGAGGGCAGAACTATTGTAAAACAGAAGAAACTGCCCTTAAGTTCACAAACATGGAAACTATCAGAAAAAGACAGAGCAACTAAATAAAGTCATTCACAATAAACTCCTGTGTACGACACTGCACAAAGTGAATATAGCTGTGAAGGGAACGGATTGTAAATTGTGCATTTTTTAGAGGATTTTTTGCAGTTAATAGCTGCCTGCCTGAAAATTTAAATGTTGTATATTTTGGTAAAAAAAAACACCATATGAGTTGGCTGTTATACCAGAGTTGTTGCAAAGGCATAGGCAAACAAAGCCATGGCTGAGGACCACAAGCTTAAAGGGGGGGCACCAAAGACCCTGTATCAACCTTGTGCTGCGGCTGGATTCTATCAAAATATGGGCGTTCACAAACTCGTAGAAATTCATCTTGGACTGCTCCAAGCAGAGTATTCACGGTCTGAACCCTGGCTTTACCGGCTCGTTGTGTCCAATAATGTGGCAGCACTGACAGGTCTGGACGTGGTTTTGTGAAACGTGAGGTAATATAGGCGGAGTTCCACTGCAACTTAAATACAAACTGAGAAACCAAAGGTCTACGCGGCGCTAAGTCTGTTATTCACACTGAACATAAGATAGTTTGTATATCTTTTACCATTCATGGGTAGAGCACAGCTCTGCGTGAACACATGGCACAGTGACATTACACTAAGCAATAATTAACCCATAACCTTTCAGTACAATCACAAAAAAGGGTGGTTCTATAAAGTACTACAGCAGTAGATACAGCAGTAATACATATACTGGCTTTATGTTAGGTTTGAAGATATAGCAACTGTTACGAACATAAACAACAGGGTGCTGCTCCGATTCGATAAATCCACAGGGGTGACCGGGTTTTATTTAAAGTACCTGTCCTTTTGCAAACACTTTCAAGGGGAGCCCTCCCAGATGGTTCTGTGGAGCCAGAGTCAGATTACAAAGATATTCCCCTTTAACAATGTCTTAAAATGTACATTAAGTTGAGTTTGTCATGAAGGAACTTCTGTCTTTTTAGACCCCTGTCATGCTGCATGTGTTTTGAAGCTGATTACTACGTACGATGAATAAACCCAGTTTATTTTTCCTAACACTAAAACAGCATATTAAATAGTCTAATAGTATCTGTAAATCAAACCTGATACAATCCTGGAATTGACTCACCGAAGTTAACTGCCAAATAACAGCCTTTACTGTCACCTTCCGTTTGCTTATGAATCTGTTATCACAAGAGGTGCCGAGCTGTTCATTGTCGTGTATTTCATTGCCTCTGACAACTTTCATCAAAGTGCTTGAGTGTCTAATGTATTCACTTGTGAGATTGGCTGCCCTCTTATCTCAGCCCCGCTTGCTCCTCTTGCTCCGCCCGCATCTTAGCACAGAATCACCGATGACTGTCAATGAACCGGTGCCTCTTGTGATGCGCCACAGACCCTTTTAGTTTTTCAGCCCACTCGGTTCCAAAGCGAGAAGAGAGGTGACGGGCTGATGCTGATTTGTCTCTTTATTAAAAGTGTTATCACACAACGCTGCTGCTAATAGATCAAAGCTCAAAGGTGATGAGTCACAGTTTCTTCACTTTCCCCAAAACGAATGAGAACTTCTCATCGGCCCAATTCACAGACTTCACATTGAGACATACAGTAGGACGCAGCGAAAATGAAGAGAGCTCACAGACATGAAAATAAGAATTAGCACAAACAAAATTAGCATTGTATTGAGAATAATAGTTGTCACACAAAATTGTTATGGCACCTGTTCACTATTTTGTAAATGTGGCTCTATCAGACACCTTTGGATCGCTCCATTTATTCCCTGCTGTAGAGAGCTGTCAGCACTCTTCAAGTTTGCAGAGACAGACAGGAGTAATGCCACAGAGACAGAAATATGCTCTGACAGGAATTTGAAACACGTGATGCCTTTAGAAGCTTTGTTACTTGTTGTAAAAGTGTTTTTACGTGGCCTCTCCAAACTGAAAGTGTGTTTAAAATTACCTTCGGTTGTGGGTTGAGTTCAAAACATGTGACCTACAGCTAAACATTCAGCTGTATAGGTCCAAGCTGTATGTGCTATAAAGAATTTAAGGTCACAAAAGAGAATATATTTACACACAATTCTGCGGTTGTTTGTGAGCAGAGCGTCTTCAGTCAGACACTTACAGCCCATCATCTACAGCCACAAACAACCTGAATGTGTTTTAGATGACGCACACAAGCGTAACTACTGCTCCAATTTGTGGGGTCAGGGTTAGGGAACATAGAGCTGGGTTAGGGTAGGGTTAGGCTGTGGCAACATAGACTCTAAACCCTACTTACTCATCACTCCAGTGCTCATCTCAGCCTCATTAACCTCTCCAACTATTGCTCAGTGAAATATTAACTGTAGTCCAAGCCTTTTTTTCTGGATATAAAATAGTTTGTGCTCCCATTCACCAACCTCTACCCTACATGGAAACGTTACAGACTTGGGAACAAGCCAATCAAAGGCTTGCACAAATACAACATAAGCATGTAGTTGTTGTCCCACCTTTGATGTTTTAAAGCTAATGGTAAAGCGGATGGTATAATGTCTACAATCTAAAAGTAAAGTCATTCTTAAAGCCTCCATCTTTTTAATCCTCACTTCTCATGAAAGCGTCCTCACCTGGCACATAGCCCAGCTTCCATCACGGTTCGAACAAACATATTAGAGACACCGCTTTGACAAGATGCTACAAATCTGTCACAGCCCATAAATCTGGACGTATTTTTCAGGGCGTGTTCTGCTGAAACAGGTAAGTCTAATCCTCCCTCGACGCTCTGCGATGGTTTCAGACAGAGGAGACACAAAAGAGTTTGCAAATGAAAGATGATAGAGCAAATGTATTGGCGCGGTGTAACATGCTCTCTGTTTGACAGCCATTTAAACCACACGTAAAGACTTAAACCACAGGGCAATAGTGGTTTCCTTCATCTTGTAAATCCCACTAATACATAATGGAAAGGCAACGGGTAATCCAGCAAAGTGCCAGGGGCCAGCGATAAATCTTTTGGTGAAGATCTTTTTTCTGTCGCGTCACACGCTGACAACTGACACGAAAGAGCTGGAGGCTGCCATTTCATTTTACTAAAGAGAAAATTGGACAGTGACCAAGCTGTTTCTGATATTAAGAATAGGTGACGATGAGAGCTGTTATTTCACTTTGAACCGGTTTTTAAGAAGCAGTGATTAGATTTCGACTCAAAAGAGACAAGAGACTAGTTACAATCACTCAAGAATTTACTTGATTGACTCTTCTTAGTTTCACTTGTAAACATTTGGAGGAAACTTTACTTACTTTACGTCAAGTAACATTTCAGAATATACTATTTATGCTTTAATTTTAAAACTTTACACACCTTTGCTTGTGATGTATTATTAGTATCAACAGTATGTGTAGAGCGGTAGAAGTAGAAATGTTAAAATAGTAATAGAGTAATGGACTTTTACTGTCAACATTCCTAGCGTATGTTTTAATCAGTTAGTTGTTTTCCGAATGTAGGCCCCCAGCAGAGACACATTTAACCCGACACACGGACTGAGGTGTGGTGATGCCTGCGCTCAGCTTTGACCCCGTTTATGTTCATTATTACTAGACACTGACGTGGTGTTTAATCTGTCTTGCCCTCAAAAGCACTGCTATAGAGCACATCATACGACCGGTCTCCCTGGTTACGCATTTCTGGATCGATTTCATGTCACTGTCCCAAAACATGATTTTATAATGCTTATGGAAGAGGGTGTTTGGCAGCCATTTGATTCTTCTGACGCAAAAGATGGAACCAATCGGAATGCTGGCAGCTGTTGTGGTGATTTTATGGCTCCACACTTTCCGTTTTTGGCTCAGGCGTAACACATCTGGAGAATGGCTGAGGGAAAATGCTCTATTTGAGCTAAATGGAATGGGGATGCATTACTCTGTCAGTGTAATATGTCTATGAAACACAGAATCACACTGTGATTTGAAGCCACACATCAGTCGCAAGGCAGAGCCATTGTCAAAGCAAAACTCACAGGCACAGTTACACTCAAAGCCTATTTATTTTCACTGTTTATTGGGCTGTCTATTATGTCAAAGTATGGGTTAATACAGAAAACAATAAACATTTAGAAGTGGTTATAGGCGCTATGGAAATTTATGAATTTATGGGTTTGAGGTGAGAAATTTAAATCTGCAATGTTGACAGATACTGGCAAAAACTACATACTGCACCTTTAACATGTTCGAAAACTTTTTATTGTCTTTGACTTAAAGCCCATCGAAGCTCACTTTTGTCCGATTGGTCGTTTAGCCCGGTTTGTATCGGACAGAGATAAAATGGCATCAGCAATGACCATTACTTTTTGGGGTCATCAGACGGTCCAATTGAGAGGGGAGCTCTATGTGAAAATGGCTTTTTAACAGTATAAAAAAAATAAAAATAAAAAAAGGGTGTCCAGATATTGAGCCTCCTTTTGTTTTTATCTTTACCATTTTACTAAACTGTAGAAGTTTTATTGTTAAAATGTGTCCATACGTGCACTGTGATTGGTTGTTCACTCATGCAGGGAGTTTTAATATCCCCGAGCAATAACAGGCACCTGCACAGAATCAATTATCAAGTCAAATAAGTTAGAGAACCATTAACAGCCTACACAAATCTGAAATTAACATGTCTATGTCTAACTGTAATGGCCAGACCAGAAAAGTATTTGTCTTATTTTCTACACGGATAAACAGGAGAGAATATCGTCAGATGTTCTTCCTTATTGTCCTCTGTATGCAACCATTATTCTGTACAAACTCATTTGTTTCAAGTGCCCTTTCTTCTGCTTCAGCTCTTTAACCGCTGCCACTTCCTCAACACTACATTCATGGCCACAGTGAATATACACCGCCACAATTCTCCTTTTCCACCTGCCGTTCCCATTGAGCCTTTTGTCAGTCACCTTCGTCTGAGTGCCATTAAATGTTGCATAACCGATAAGAAGACATTTTAGTTTTATAATACGGCAGATAAGAGGCTGTGTCACTCTCACTAAATACAGGCCTTATCGACTTCCCTTTATGGCTGGTGCTTATCAATGATTCCTTTTCCAGACATTTGAAGGGATTAGGACAGATTGGCTCTGAGATTAGGTCTCTTCTGGAATTCCACCTCTTTATATTATCGCATCATGTTCAATGTGATGATAGCAGAACCCGTTACATTATCACATCATGGAGACTATGATAACAGTGCGGATATGTGTGTGTGTTTAATGTACAGTAAAAACTTAGTTAACCACTTAACACAAAAATGAAAACCATCAAGAATTATCTGGAAAGTTTATTTGCTCGGAAACCAAGAACATTTCACCTGACACTTTGTGCACATTGACAAATGAGGTGTAGTCTGTGGGTCTAGGAAGTCCATTCATTTTCTCAGTTTACACAAGATGGGTGGAACTCCAAATATACTGTACTACTTTGGGCCTTTTTGTTGAAAGTTAAATTTTGTTGCACTTGTGTGGCGTCGCTGTTTAAGTCATCTTTGGGGTTATTAGTAGAAAAATGGGCTGTACCTACCTGACCCATACCACTCAGGCTACAGTGATGGTATTAAACAAGAGGTTCATTTAATTTCATTGAAGTAGTTTCCAGTTTTTTGCAACATGGAACATCAACGTCCAAATATACTGTTTATGGGCAATGAGGCCAGATCCCTTCATGTTGTCACTTGAATCAACTACAACCAGCAGGATTTTAGTACAGAGAATTAGACTAGAGGAGCTCAGCTCAACAGGCAGCGTCCACTCCTGCAGTGAAATGACATTAAGTTCAAATTCTTGAGCTAAGACGTAGCATGGTTTTCTTTTTACAGTGACAGATACTTGTCACAGACCATCTTTGTTCATACAACCATGAGATCATTACAACTGTGCAACAGCCTTTTAGGAGCCACCCTTTACTTCTTCATGAGCTTCTTTATTATGTAACAAATCCCTTGGTCCACTTTTATTTTGCTGTCTATAAAAAAAAATGACTCAGCTCTTGTGGAGGTAGAGCTGAACATTTCTTTTTGGCTGCAGCTCTTTTATTTTAGTATGGAATATTTCTGCACTGACACCTTAATTAAAGCTGGCATTTTAATCAATATTATTAACTGAGGATTACTGGACTGTATTGGCTGTGACATTGTTCTATTACAATAAGTCATTTTAGGAACTGTCCATTTTGATTCAGTGCTCTCCTTTTGAACGTTTAGATTTTTTAATTCTCTGGCAGTTTTAAGTACAGCCTTTATTAAAACTGATTGCTTATTAACAACGACTAATGGCCACATCGATATCTTTCGTGTCAAGTTGGACGTCGGACAAAAAGACAGACAGGACCGAAGACTTCCTCTGGGGCCTGACAGTAAAGAGTGTACATTGACTCACAGTGCGATGGGTTCCCACTCAAAAGCATACAGAAAATGGAATAAGTCGGATGTGAACAGCCAATCGGACAAGTCACCGAAGCCTGTGTCCCGTGCACATGATCAGTGCAGGGGTCAAACCCAACAGGACACACAAGTGACCACACAACTGGCACCAATCATTAGGACGTAATTGGATTAGTCTTGGAAAAAGAAAGGTGTTGAACAAACTGTAGCACAAGAAAAGTAATGACAGAAAAAAAGCCAAATTGATGCATTGTAGTAGAACTGGGGTTTGCTGCCACCATTTAGAATAGCCTTAAAGTAACACTGGATATGTTTTTGCATATTCTAAAAGGAAAACAGAAAGAACATTTTCCCTATAGTTGTAGTGCAGTGCTTGAATTAACCTAACCCAAAAAAGGCTAATGTTTGCAAAAGCCTTCAGCTGTGTTTTTTCACAAATCACCTTCACAATATGGCTTTGATGCTAATGCTATTTTGGTAGCAATAACATAGCTAACTTTCGCTGCTGCATCACTGAGCTGTGCTTCCTCAGACTCTTTGATTATTCATTTATCTTCTCAGTTCTTCTTTGTAACTGTTGTATTTTACACCATGATAAGTGTCACAATGGTTCTGAATGTGGCATATGTTACAACCAAAATTTACACTCTACTAAATTAGTTCTAGCAAGAGACTGTCCTGCCCTCCAACATCAACATGCAGTTTAATAAAAGAACCAGGCTGCATGAAAGAGGAGTTATTTAGGCCAAGGAACCATCAAAACTGTATGTTAGGGACACTAACAAAAGGATCGTACTAGAGGCGAGAACAAAACAGTTCAACATTAACGTCTACTTGCAATTTTGTAGAGATAAAAGCAAAAAAATGAGTTACCATCAAACCCTGCTCCAAAACTTTATGCCGCAAATCACTTTTTAGCTGACTTTATAAAAGCAGGACAGCACAGAAGGACGTGAGGCTGATACTAGAGACGTTTAAATCAGAAAAGACAGATTCTGACAGAACATCAGAGAAGTACAGAGATCCAACCTGTGAGCTTTATTGGCCGCAGTGTCCACAGCCTGCAGCATAACAGACTAAAACAGGATGCAACAACTTTCTACTTCTCTTACACAGTTTTTGATTGAGCAGAACAAATCATATGATTGGCCCAGTGCTCAGGATTAGAACAAAGACTAGTTGGGTTATTTAATTTTTACTGAAGACATATAATTAAGTTATGTTTCTGCTGCTGCTTTATGACCAAAGTTGGTTTATTCTACTACTTCTTATGTTTTAGGAAAAGATGAGATTCATTTTCTCTCCAGTAAGACACTAGAGACATATTGTTAGTGTTTCTGTTCTCTTTCATTACGTTATGACAATGCCATTGGCTGTTGAACACCATACACACTTTGTCTGTGAAACTGAAGTGCTTGCAGTGCATTTTCAATCCAGAGAACTGCTGTGTCCAGTGCTTTCTTTTCTACAAATAACATCTAGCACCAAGACAAAACACAACACAGAGAGTACAGGAAACAAATACTCTTTCCCTGTGTCCGTGTTGTTACAGCAGCGGCGCAATATTAAAAGATGGGGCCAGTGTATCGCCTATTTTGGCCCGCTTTATTTTAACGCCATAAAGTGATAGATATACTGTATGTACACAAATATAATCACATTAAATTTTTTAAGCGCTTTTCAGAGGGAGCAAAGATGCTTTACAAAACAGACATAAGACAAATAATGTACAAACTAAACAACAAATAAAAGGAGGTTATGACAGGTGAGTTTTTAGTTGTTAACAGAACCAATTTACCTTGTCAAAATACAAATACTTTTTATGAAACTGTTTAGAGCTTAGCTTAAACTTCTAGCTTCTTCAATTTCCTCGTTGAGCGCCGTGTCAAGGCACTTTTCTCCATTGTTATTGTTTCTCGACACTGCCAGCGCTGGAACAGACACTTTTCTCTGAAGTATTTTTTACCGCCATTTATTCAATGTTGACATGCCGTGTCGAGTAGACGACCAATGGGAGCAGACACACCTGTATGTGAGCATGTAATTGGCCAAAACTTGCTGTCATGCACCGAGAATCCTCATAAATTTAAGTTTGACAATAACTATGACAATAAGATGTTTGTTTTTTTTCTTTACAGTTCATAATAAAGTGCAAATGATATAAACAGTGAGGTTACAAGGTCCAGGTTACAAATGTGCTGTATGTACATTGAATATTGCACTGTAAGTGTTATTATTTAAGACTAAAACATTATATACTAATAATAAATCCAACAGGTTGTGGTGTGGAAGCGGATCAACAGGTCGGAACTTAATTAACTTACTGCACATTTGGTTCGGTCCTTGGCATTAGGGATCTACTAAACAAGATAATATGCGAGTGTTGTAACCAGCCACATTTTTTATCATTGTAATAGTCAAACTGTCTGAACTTCAAAAACTGGATGCCTCATGAAATCCCCCTCCAAACTCCCACAAGCTGCCACTTCTACAGTGCAGGTGGTAAACAGTCTCCCTAAAGGATAGCCAATGCTATTTTGATAAATGGGTAAGCACTGCCGGCACTTTAAAGATCCATTGTTGCAAGAAACCATCTCGCTTGCCATATTAAAGCCATTAATCAACGGTCTGCATTGTACTTTTATGAGTGAACTTTTTACATTCACACATTAGCAAGACGCTACACACAAAGACACACGGAGACATCGAGGCTCTGAGCGTCTGTTTGAAACAACCATGCAGTGATCATACACTCATGGACCTTCAGGTTTTAATTACATGCTTCCACAGACAGACCGGAAATGCCACTTGTAATCAGAAGCGATGCACAGAGCCTAATAGGCGGCCGCCCACGCGCTGTCACTAAAATCACTGCAACAGAAGCGCCAACACAAGAGCAGTGCCAGGTAAGTGTCCAAAGCGTAGGCCTAAAGCATCGGTTTTTACATATAAATGACAGAAGAGCGTTTAAACTTTTAATTATATGGCATTAAATACTGTTTACTTCTTATAGACATGATTCAGCAGACGTCAGGAAAATGCCAGAATGTGCCGCTCTGACCTGAACTAGACAACAGCATGAAGAGATAAACTGCGTCATTCTAATGTGGACTGGAGCAACAAAGACAAATATAATCAGAGAAAAGTTACTCAGTGTCACAAAGGTATGTTAGAACAACGGTAAAAACTAAACTGAAAGCACAGGACACCAGCAAAAAGTGACATTCTACAAGTCGCTGAATATAGAGGACTTGGTTGCTTTAGGTCTTTTTTTGCTCCAGTGCAACCTATTATATAGTGTACATAGAATATAAAGGCAAAGGTGCACATGACTGATACACAGGTACACACTAGACTGAGTTACACGAATTAAATCATGTACATTTGTCTTTCTAAGAGCAGTTTTACACAACTTCAAAGTCTAAGCAGTTCATTTTCAAATATTTAACAAAAGCCTAAGAGGCAAATAAAGCTGCCATTGGCTTAAGTGAACAGAAATTGTAAAACATTGTGTGAATGAATTGCCTATATTTATCCCTGTTTCATGTTGTGTCCCTTTTCTATAAACTTTATACTTTTTTAACGCTGTTTTTTCTGTGTTGTGAGTCGTATTTATTGCAAACTATAGTTAAATTGGTAGATATTACTTCCTTATTGACAAGCTGTGTTGACCAATGGGAGCGCTCCTTTTTCTTGTATTTGGCCAAAGGACAGACAATTCTTATCTCCTAAAATCCTTGATAACAAAGCCTAGATGACATCTTTTTTCATTTTTATTACAATATTCTGTTGGATAATTAAACAGTATTTTTTTCACATACATAAGAAATCTGCATACTCCCCGTTTAAGCTTCATGTCAGTGTGTTCCAAAACATAAATCATGCCAGGTCTGCATGTCATAAACTGTACGTGAACTGCAAAAACAAATCTGCACTGGTCCCAGATCTCACAGAAATATTCAATATTGTATTGCTTTGGAATGATTATTGGAAATATAACCAAATCTACATCCCGGATAAGACTCATTACAGCGGCACTCTTAAGCTTCACACACCTTTGTTTAATTGCCACCAGGACTCGCACCTGTGAGCTTTATCTTACTGTAGCAAACATGAACCAGTAGAAAGTGTGAGGGGAGAAAGATGAATGGCCAGTTCGTGTGGATTAATGGCGCAGGGAGGAAGAACAAGCGACCGGAGAAGCAAGGATGACTGTGGAATCCGTAATCACCTCTTTGCACTCTATAAGCCACTCAAGTGACCGGCTGCCAGAAGTACATTCATTCTCAAGCACTTAAGACAAACGGGTCGATGCTGGTACAAGTTACATTTGTTTCTGTGTCCTTCGGCAAGAACAAACATCCTGAAGAACTTCGAGAAGATGTCGGAGTAAAAAAAAAAAAAAAAGTTCCAAGATTTATTTGCCTCATGTAGTTTGTGTAGGGGCAGAGAGACTTGTTGCTGATTTAGAGGATTTGTTTTATCTGTTAAAGATTAAACAGTGAACAGTTTTTGCTCAATTGTCTCTATAATGGCTGCTGTTGTCACATTGCAACACATTATTTGCATTTGTCTGCTTTACAAAAACATACTTTAAAAGCTTCATAGAACCCAGTGGAGGTTCTTGTACAACATCCCAAAGGACAAACAATGCTGAAGGAGGGTATTATGAGTTGAGTTGTTTATCGCTTTGATCACACAATCATGCATGAAAGTTTATGAAATATATATATATATATTTTTAAGTAAACTCATTGCCTGACCTACAATATTTCCACTGGGTTTCTTCATAGACAACTGCACGTCCCATCAGAGCTACTGTAGATGCAGAGGTCTGTGAGGCGTTGAATCAAAGTCTGCAAACTATACACTGCACCTTTAAGAGAACAAATCAGGAAGCATTAGTTAATTAATCACCGCAATTTGGGCTGATTACTGCATTTTATTGAAGGCTTTGGAAAAAGCAACAAGGATCAGTTCTAATCAAAACAATCACAGGTATAACCCCCAAAGCTTTCTACAGAACATGTGTCAGATTCATCCTTGATGATTTAACAAAAGGTTGTCTAAAGTAAGGCTAAAAGCATAAGGCTGTAGTTCAGACTGCTACTCAACTCTGTCACAGTGTCAAAGGAGCTATTGTCAGGAGTCACCTTCAGAAGAGGCTCTCGATGAGAAAAACATTATCCTTAAAGAGACAGTTTTGTTGTAGAAGTAGGGTTCTAACAGTTCAGTGTATTACTCACTTTAGTGCTCGAAGCAGACAGGAGCAAGATGACACAGATCATTTTAAAGTCAACATAAACGATCACTCAGTCCAATATATTTAACTGTATAATACTGAGACAGTATTTACACTGGTGTCCTGATGTGGAATAATATGAGCCATGTGTTACTGTGACACACTTATGAGCAGTCAAAACTGCAGTTCTATAAACAGCACAGGAAACGTATTTGGCATGACTAAATAAAGTAGTCAGTCCCTTTGTGAGACACTTTGTTTGCAGCCTTAGATAATCTTGTGTCCTTGGTTGTCTACTTCTCTGTATGCAAGTATCTGGTAGAACTCTATTTAAAAACATTACACAATGTCTTTAATGTCAAAAGAAGAAATGTAGCAGAAACAAACTCATATTTTCAAATGTACCTTTAAATTCATGATTCTTAATGTTTTTCTTCCCCCTTCCACATTTTTTTTTATTATTCAAGAGCATTTCATTTTACATTTGCAAATAATCCATGTGAAACACACATTAAATCTTTAGATTTAGAGAGTAAAAGAGCAGCAAAAACACAGTGATTTTTACATAGTCTTTTTAAATGAAATTAAATAACGATGACACTTGTTTGCTGTAGCCACCCTCTGCTCTTCTGCTCTGCTCTATTAGAGGAAGATTTTACAAAACAATTCTATGTGAAACAGTTTTTGGTTATTAAAGTGCCCCGACACACCAATTATTAGCAGCAGTAGTATGTATATACATACATACATATAAATGTGGTTCAGCACTCGTTAAAAATCACCCTTTAAACATTTGACCCTCAAAATGAAAACAATCCTTTCAGTAGTTACTTCAACTCGCCCTCTGCTTATGACAAAATTATTCTAAAATTGGAAAACACAAACTAAAAACAAATAAAAAGCCTTAGATCATGCAGAATGCCATCCGTATTATGTACATACAAAATTACATCTCTTTTCTCTTTAAGAATAGATTTTGTAAACACTGCTTTAGGTCCTTCAGGTTCGGTCGTTCCTCGTTTCTGCTTCAATCCGATTGTTTTTCCATAAAAAATAAGTCTGAGCCTCCTGCTGTGACACCTGCAGAAAGTGTTTGCAATTCATACCTCACCCCCACTAATACTAGCCATTTCATTAAAGCACAGAAAGAGAAGAAACTAGTCGGACTGAGTGGAAGCTCTAGTGTATAGATGGTTCTAGGTGTGGAATTTAAAAATGTGAAGGTATCTTTACATTTTTATGCCCCCTTAATAGAGTCCATCCTGATAAAAAGACAGGAATCAAGATAATAGAGAAAGTGGGTTAGGAGCCGGGATAACAGGAGACGACAGCTGAGAAGGAAGTAGGCTAGGTCTGAATATACAGTAGATAAGGCATTAGCATGGGCAGAGGTTAGCGAGGCTGGGATTATGAGTCCACACTCGAGTGAGTGTAAGCCCTCCCGGTGCGTCTTCACAAACTGAGGAGGGGAGCTTCAGGCAAACGTGAATGAGAAGGAAAAGGAGGTGACTCAGAGCACTTGGAGGAACTCCTGCAGTTGCCGCACCAGCTCTGTGTCCACGCTCTCCATCAGTATACTGAAGCCCTGGTCCCCCATCAAGGCCTGCTGTGCCTTCAGCTTCTCATAGACGAACTGCTGCAGGGACACGGTGTGCACAGGGTCCTCCAGGGCCAACTGCAGGGGCACAAGAACAGACAGAGATGCCTGAGGACATGTCAAATGCTGGACTTCTCGGGCCAAACACCTGAGGAGGAGTCTGGGATTAGTCACAATAGAAGGCTATTCTGAAATGAGTTAAAAGAACTGGCTTTATTAGCAACTGAAATAAAGTTTCATATCAGCCATAAAAAAACAAACTAAAGCCATTTTCTACCATGCTATGTCCATACATATTAATTTACATGAAAGACAATCGTTATCTCCTTCCTTCGTGATCTTGGTTTTGTCTATCACTGACTAGTCTAGAAGGATTATAGTCTATATTTTAGTTCACACTACCACACACAAATAAGAAAAACATTTGGAATATGGGAGTAAGGATAGAAAATAGATGAAAAACATGGCAAAACTTACAGGTTTTAAAAGGAAAATGTTTTAGTGTGGCTTCAGTCTGACACACTTTTTTCTGTATAAAAGACAGTGTTGCTTTTCCTGTGAATTTTGGCCTTTTTTTAAACATTTTTCTTTTTTATTTACAGAAAAGACAATATCCTTGGTAACACGCAGTAAAGGGGGCTGCATTTAAGGACAAATTACAAGTTTAAGTTAACTTATGTTGTAGGCATGGGACAATACTAGTTTTTAAAAGCTATTCTGTGTTTTCAAAGTGTCATGATAATTGTGATATAAAACAAAACAAAACACAAATACCATGAAATATCATTCATGTAACAAGCAGGAGAGATGAGACTAGAAAGTGATGAGGTTCCTGTATTTGGAAGAATTGCATCTGGATATTGTACTACATTATTGACATTTTATAACAACCCAAAGATTTGACTACATCTAATTTACCGGAAAATTAAAACCCTTTCAGACTGTATGTGTAATACCGTCATACCATGATATTTTTCCACAAAAGGATTAAAACAGAATCTCATACTGTCCCTTGCCTTGTTGTCATCACCCGGTTATACGTCAAGACTAAAAAAAGTTAAACCTAATTATCTGTTCAAGTATCATCCTCTGGAACTGACTTTTGTAAATCACATAATATTCAACCATGTGTATAAATGACATACTGCATGTCTGATTTTAATCAAACCTTATAAATGCTTTTGGAGAATGTTTTTTTTTTTTTTTTTTTTTTAAACAGGTCAATCCATCAGTTAGTCTTTTTCCACCGTATCTTTGTTAAGTTCTTTTATAATCATTCCTCACTTATAACTGACAGAATGTGCAGTAATGGGGTTTGAGGAGACGTCCAGCTTTGATGTGATAAAGGTGGGTCATCATCTGCCATTGTTCACAGTCTGGACGTGTAAGCTGAGTCCTAGCACTTTCTGGGCTTGTCTCTCAGCACTGGGTCTCCAGACACTCTCAGTCTCTGACAGTAGTGACAGTTATGTGTTTGGCAAAAACAAACAAAGGATAACAATAGAACAACTGACAAATACATTTCATATTGAACAATTTAAATTAAACAAAGAGTAAACTAGTCAACTTTGATTGTCAGTTCAGGCCAGAAAAACAAAAGAAGTCTTGGACAGGTTACCTTTCTGACACACATCCGACTTAATCAAGAAGACATATGTGCAGTGTCTGTCATTCATCTTACACAAGAGGCGGCGCTGCAAAAACACTCCTTGACAAGAGTAAAAAAACAACAAGCTGAATGGCTGACAAGTGTACCATTTGAGAGGGGAAACAATCATTTATTCTGAACAAAGTGAAACAGGATGAGAAGCAGAAATAACTTTGGTAAGTAAGGTCTGCACTTGGTTCATCATTTTACAATCTGATCCAACACCGCAGTAAACAAAACCTCTAATGATTAATATCTTTTCAGATATTCTTCCATTGTTTTGGTTGCCTAAGGCCGTTTTTATGTGATACAGCCACTTTTAAAGAAATACATTTTCAGGTTTTATTTTCCATTAATATTTCAAGCCAGTATTTTCTCATTAAATGTCACAACCCCACAGATCCAGTTTGAGTCTTCCAGTTCAAAATATATGAACGAATAAAAACGAATTCTTTTGACTTTCTCTCTGCTTTAGATTAAATGCCTCTCCATAAACATCAGCTGACTTAAAGGATCAAACAATATCAGTTTCACAGGGTCACAACGAAAAAAACTTAAACTACAGCAGCTTCAGAGGGTCAAAACAAAAAACTTAAACTACAGCAGCTTCAGAGGGTCAAAACAAAAAACTTAAACTACAGCAGCCTCTGAGGGTCAAAACGAAAAACTCAAACTACAGCAGCCTCAGAGGGTCAAAACGAAAAACTTAAACTACAGCAGCCTCTGAGGGTCAAAACGAAAAACTCAAACTACAGCAGCCTCTGAGGGTCAAAACGAAAAACTCAAACTACAGCAGCCTCTGAAGGTCAAAACAAAAAACTTAAACTACAGCAGCCTCTGAGGGTCAAAACGAAAAACTCAAACTACAGCAGCCTCTGAGGGTCAAAACGAAAAACTCAAACTGCAGCAGCCTCAGAGGGTCAAAACGAAAAACAAACTACAGCAGCCTCTGAAGGTCAAAACAAAAAACTTAAACTACAGCAGCCTCTGAGGGTCAAAATAAAGAATTTAAAACTAAAGCAGCCTCAGAGGGTCAAAATAAAGAATTTAAAAATACAGCAGCCTCAGAGGGTCAAAATAAAGAATTTAAAACTACAGCAGCCTCTGAAGGTCAAGACTATTCAACAGTGATGTTGAGAGTGATGTTGCATTGTTTTAACAAAAGCCAACTGGGTTTGAAACTAAATGCACACAGGGGGTTTAGAGACACAAACTTGACAAATGTGGCTATAATAAAATGCAAAATATACAGGACAATATTCATTATTTCAAGGACAATCAGATGTTTTTAAGCATTTCTATGACAATAAGTGGAAACCCTTGTTATTGTTGAACGCAGGGTGGTCTTGGTGAGAGTGTTTGTGTATTTGTGGACCTCAGGCTTTAGGTCCTTTTGATTATTTTGATGTCCCTATAGATTAATTACTGTAATTACTTTATATTGCCTGACCTCCCCCTCAAACTCATTCAAACTGAAACAGACCTGCACTGCCATCAAACAATAACTCAGCCATAAAAATCTCACTTCAATAAAAAAAATGTATGTATAGGCAAACACATGAAGAACAGCACAATATTGTAATGATAATCCTGGTCCCCAACCAATCAGAAGATGGAACACTTGTCATGCTAATTACATCTTTGTCAATACAGTGCAATCAAACTGCTAGAGAGCAGCTTAATGGAAAAGCTGCCATCTAACCTGTATTTACCAAGAGCACCTGCTGCAAGTGCTGTGTGTCACATGTTCTGTCTGATTGTGTGTTTGTTTTACATGTTTACTAGAAGCATGAATATAGTTCTCCAATAATAAATAACTGTAGCCATCAAGGGTTCATTGTATAGTTTACTAATGGTTGATGACATTTTAAGTTCTTTTATTCTTCAATCAGTATATATTTGCTACTTTGATTGTATTAAGCCTGGTCTACATGATTTTTTTTGTCTTATAAGACAGGCCTTCTGTTCGTGCCCAGAGTTTGAACTAAACATGGTGACGCAGCGCTTGAGTGAAGACAACTGAAATAGTAACATTTGTCTTATGTTCCTTGTTAATGTATTTTAAATGATGTATGAATTGTGCTACATAACTATAATGACCATGCTTGGTTTGTGCAAGCCACACTGCATGACGTAAAACAGGTAGATCATAATCTACTGCATGTTCACACTGAGATGGAACAAAAGTTGAGTCGAGACCACAACTGAAGTCAGTCAGCAGTGGCGCAGTGGTAGTGCGGTATTCCTTTAACTGCAAGGTTGCTGGTTCGATCTCTGCTCTCCCCACAAGCTTAATGCAAGTCATTTTGGATGAAAGCGTCTGCTTAAAACTAAATGTAGAGAAATAAAAATGTAGAATGAAAAGATAATGCTACAAAAGCGTCCTCTGTATTTGAGTGCCAAATAGAACTTATACCCTGTTTCTACTCCATCTTTGTGTTTTGCACTGTTGTCCTGTGCGTTATTTATGTTAGTATGTTATTTCCCGGAACATTCTTTTAGGTGAGTTGGTTGACGGAGATCGTAGGGGCAGCAAGAGGCAGACACACTATGCAACGATTTCTCTAAGTTTCTGCCACTACTTGATATCTGTTGCAGCTTGTCTTTGTCCCTGCCTCAATGTAAGACGTACAACCACTGTTTTTGAGCTACAACGGCCAATTATTCCCTTGATTTCACGTCTTTTCTCTGATATGTCTGATATCGTAACAGTGTAAACCTGGCTTTACATCTCGGTGGCATTAGTCTGGGTAGTTTCGGCTTACATTGATAGCAGTCTAACCCTTATTTTGGGATGTCGGTCTGAGACATTCCATCACTCGGATACTATGCAACATTTTTGTCCATGTTTTTTGTTCTGTTCAGAAGGTTCTAAGTTTCTGAGCAGAAATCACATGAAAACACTGAAGTTGTTCCTAACTCGGACAAACTCTTACATTATTTAGTAACCACTGTAACGATAAAAAGTTAGTTAATGGGCAACACTTTTACTACTAACTAGTATTTATTGTCAGGACAACAATAACCTACAACTAATGTACCCAATAAATCTTTAAAATAATTTTCTTGACAATGACCATGGGTTCATCAGATTCTAAATGTGCAGTGCATGGTATATAATTGTATTCCTTCTGTTTTAGCCTGACTTTTAACATCTGTCCTGGGACTACAGATAAAAAAATAGCCTGTTGGCTAAATCTAGCATATTTAGAAAAAAATGGTTAAATCAGTGGGTCACAGGTGGTTGGTGCCTATCCCAGAAGAGACTAATCTAAAAATAAAATGTGAATTGAAAAGATATTGTATTTACAAAAGAATGTGTCTGAATACTAAAATCAAAGTTTAAACCAAAACAAAAACAAAACTAAACAGTCATTTAGGATGACGAGAGGGTAACTGTAACTGTAAACCAACTACATTCCACCATTTTCCTCCATTAATTACATAACAAACATAATTTGAGCAGAGTTAATCACTGCTCAAAGAAATTACTGCAAAACATACGACATGAGGCTTCCCAAAGTAAACAAGGATTTGACATTCACTCAATGATGAGCAGCACCAAAAGTAAAAGGAAATACAAATATTGACCTGGAAA
This sequence comes from Neodontobutis hainanensis, assembly GCA_024349245.1. Classification (NCBI taxonomy): domain Eukaryota; kingdom Metazoa; phylum Chordata; class Actinopteri; order Gobiiformes; family Odontobutidae; genus Neodontobutis; species Neodontobutis hainanensis. Next base: position 104,907 of record JALDNG010000019.1, read on the forward strand.
TCCTGCCTATAATCCCTTTCGGATATTTTATTATTATCCAATTATAGGTGTATTAATAGCTGTTGTCAAGCAAAGATAATTAAAAATAAGCATAACCGGTTGATTGATTTATTCAGATTTATTCCGGATATGGAGATTAGACATGACCTTTAAAACCATACAACAAACAATATCTGTTTTACATATCTGTCATCCCTGTACCTAGTGAGAGTGAGGGGCCCCACCTTCGACTGTCTTTATCACAAGGGGCCTACTCGTAACATACCAGACGAATGGATGACCATTCCAGTTGTAAACTACTTTATGACCCCTTTACCAACACAGAACGTCATGTAATAAGATCGTCATCATGATACGTTTAAGGAGAACATGAAAATTAACCGACATAAATAGCCTTTCAGCTTTGCTTAGCGTTGTAACCTGGAGTGCATTACTAAAACAAATCCACATTAATCCTCCTTGAGAACCAGATATTTGTTCAGGTTTATTAGAAAAGTAAGTCATTCCTTGTTTGTTGTTTTTGTGAGTGATCTCTTTGCAACAAACCTCCAACCACAGGACACCGTAAATTCATTATTTATCGACCTTCAAGGCCACAGAGCACAGTATTCAAACAAAGACACAAGCAAAGCACATCTGTTTGCTGTGAGCGCTTGAATAATTGCATCAGAGTGTTTGCTGAAGTAAATTAAAAATATGTGATAAGATGAAGAGACAGTGAAATGGAGAAGAAGAGCTGCATGTAAATACGGCACAGCGAGCAGACCTGAGTGGAAGCAGGAACAGAAAGCACTACGCTGAGGACACCTGCTGTGAGAAGAAGCTGCACACAAAACAGCTCTCGTATAAAACCCGTCTGAAGAGTGGAAGCTAGCTGCAAGAACAACGAACATTATCCACTGTCATCCCTCGAAATAAACACAGATAAACACAAATAACAAAAGAAGCAGCGTGAACAGTGGCATGTTGTTAACAGAAATACTGTTGTTTGGAACCATCTTTCAGCAGGGACATGTCAATCTCCAGGAGTTTCACCCACAAACACATTTTACATAACCTTAGACAATGAACTTTGACCTTTACATCTTGTGACCAAATTCAACTGCATTTGTTATTAGGGTGTGTATTGACAAGCACCTGGTGATACAATGCTAATATGATACACAACATTTAGCCTTTAAAACAAAAATGCTGTATGGTATTATGCCTGTGAAGAAGCGTACCTGTTAGACAGTGGCTATAAACATCGGATTAGTAGTGAGTGTGAGAAGACTTTGCTGATTAGATGCTTAATATAAAAGAAAAACACCAAAGAGACTTCATCAAGAGTTCGTCCGTGTCTTCAGTAAAGAACTTTGCGTGAGCCATTATTTATTCAAGTTTAAATTTACCACTGTTTACAGCCCAATGCATAAAAAAGTACTTTATAATGTCTCAAAGAGAGTGTGCTTCCTGATGTAATAAACGCTAACTGTAATTCATGAACAGACACAAATGACTAAATCTGATTATCACTGAACCATTTCATGTAACAACCCACTGACAATAAGACTCAAACATTTAGCAAGTGCATGGTAAAAGTTTAGAGTGAAGTCAGTTCTGTTTGAGGTAAAGATGGCTAAATGAACACAACTCAAACCACAGTGTTGCCAACAGCACTAATCACTTCCTGGAGCGGATATGATCATGTTATGCCAGATCTGAACAGAGTGGTCCAGCTCCTGCTGTGGACTGCTGGCTGAGCTCAGAAAGAGCCCAGTTCAAGAGAAATAACATATCAGTCTCACATAAGCCTCTACTTAAACAGAGACGAGACAAAATATGAAACAGCGTGAACACATTCTCTACATTCTACTCTTACCATTTGTGTATCTGTGAAGTGAAACCTGAGAAGATCGTTTTCTTCAACAAAAGAACAAACTGAAATGAGTATTAAGGTGATTAACATTAAATGATGCCAAGAATCTGACAAATTACCCTCAAAACAGTGGAATCAGTAGACCTTAAGAATCACTGTTCACTGATTTGAGGTCAGAGGCACAATCATGCTCATTCCAGACAAATCTGCATTTCAAGTTCAGAGTCCATCAGAGTATGGAGTGAGTATTTGGTAAAGGTTACTTGCATGATCTGTGATGTATGACTGTTTTTTGGAGCAATAGATGAGGCTTAAATACAAAATCTCCAGTGATGCACATGTATATTCCAACAAGACAATAGAAAATGTCACAGATTAGCGAGGTGCAGCTAGACTGGCATGTCTAGATTCTTGACGTGTGTCTAAAGCAGTGGCTGTATAGTGTATGTTAAAATGAATTCAATGAAGAACTGTGATTTGTGTGCACCCAAAGTCTTGCCGAAAGAATTAAACATAACATAAAATGCAACTTGCTCATGCTTTACAATTGTGATTTAGCAGCCCAACTTTTCCCTGTTTTGCTTTAGTACACTGCAGTTTATAGGAAAAATCCTATTTGGTCTGAGTGGATTTTTTCATTCCAGCACTGCGAGTGGAAACGCCAACACAGCAGGGGACCAAGCATTTATCCAGTTCTCATAATGCCCTCTCCTCCTCATTCTCGTTGTGCCTTTCCTTTGATAGTTGGTTTGTCACCACAACAGGACGCCCAGTTTAGAGGAAACGCACAGAGGATTTTAAAGAAAGTCAGACAGGCAGTTGTTAACAGGAGTTAATGATGCAACGGTTTGTACATTTTCAGCCTTTATCTCGTATCCTGGTGTGCGTGTAAGTGTAAGCACACAAACTACCAAAGCAAACACTCAAACGCAGCGGTGTGTGTGTTTGAACCTTAAATATTGCCCTGCAGTCTAAAGAGGCAGACAGATGCTGCCCTTTACCTCTATGTGGACTCGCTCTCAAATGGTTTAATCAATGGTCTGGCGAATGACACTGTGACCTATTGAACTTGTTGCTTTCCAGGATGGATGTCATGGTTACTGTGTGTCTGAGCGGCCAGTTTCAACCACTGTTACTCCACACAAAAAACCCTCCGAGGGGTTTTTCTCCTGTGGCTCCTTCAAGGCATGAGCTGGATCTCATTAACGATCTGACAGCTCAGGGAAAGAAAATGTGTGGTGTGTAACGAGGTTCACAGAAACAATTACTCAGCTCCAGTTAACCCTCCGTGTATCCCACAGGAAGTGAATACAGTTAACAGAGAAAGCTTTAGGTCTTTAGCATTTCCAAACTCACTATTCAGAAATGTTCTTTGGTTAAAAAAAAAAAAAAAAAAATTAATTTTAAATTATAGATTTAAATTGTTAAGTAGAAAAATGTAATATTAAGTAGTAGTATTTTTAATGAGTGTGATTATAAGAACTAGAAATGAAAGGACATAATGGTCAAAAAGCCTCTTAGGCTTTAATTGTAGGTATTAGGAGTAATGTGTGTGTTGACCATGCTAGCTATTGTACAACTAATTCTCATGGAACTAAAGGGTTCTTTTGATCATTGATCCTGTTTAATTTCCTGAAACTTTAATATAGCACTCCAGCTCCAGACTGAGTGGTCAGTGTGTTATTGTTTCATAATCTATTTGTGAATTTAAGGATGGTCCGGAATAACTGCAAAAGATCACACTTTATTTTACACTACACTTTATACATTGTATCTACGTCATTAGGGACAATGTAATTCAATGTAACAAACTAATAACATGTAACTACATAGTACATACCCTACCTAAAATATTAAAGTACACATAATGTACTACGTAGTAACATGTTATTACCGTTTGTTACACAGTGTGTTAAATTGTACTTAATGAGGTAGATACAATTAAGTGTAGTGTATAATAAAGTGTAAACCCTCCTAAATGTTTCTCAAAGGCCTACAAACTGAACTGATGAGAGACTTTTTAAGCAAACCTCAATGTATACAACAAGGAGGCATTAATCCATGCATTGATTTGGTCATGCAGTAGCAGTAGTGAAGTTGTGGAAGTGTATTTTCTGTCTACCTAAAAGTAAGGAGTATATGAGGAAATACAGCCTCAAGTCAAGAAAAGGTGATAAAGCAGCAGCAGCTCATAGATCTCACATCTGATTGTCTGTTGAGAGTCTGCTTTCTTAGAGTCATGTGAAGGATGCTGCAGTTCCTCGAACATCTCACCACTCAAAGTTACAAAAAAACAGAATACATTTCTATAATCTCTTTATTACCAAAAGTAAGAAAAAAACCCCACATAAAACCGCACCTAAACAGAATGTGTTTTGAAAGAGTATAATTTATAAATCTTATATTTGTAAAGCTATGCAGGTTGAGAGAAGGTAAAGAGTTCGCTGGAGTGTAAGAACGGTGATTAACAGTTGGATGCTGTGTCAGAGATGAAAAGACAGAGTAATCGTTCTGTGAGAGGAAAGATAAAAGACAAAGATGGTGGGAGGAGTGGAGATGTGATTAGGAGAAAGTAATGCTTTGTCCTGCCGAGACATCTCACACAAACATCACAGAGGAGCCAAAGAAAAAAGTGATAAAACGCAGGGCAAAAAGCAATCTGCATAATGACTAAGCGCACACCCACAGACCACATCTAGTCACGGCAAAGGTTTAAGAGGTTTCACAAGATCACTTTACAGGACAAATCCAGCAACCATATAAAAACAAAACCAGAGAAAAATTTGTACTAATTTTATAATTAACCTTGCTTAACTTTAAGCCGGTAGAGGATACAGATTGCTCTGTTAGTGATGTAACGGTATTAACGATATCACAAAAACTAAAGTGCCTCTAAATTGTTGTGGTCTTGTGACGGTATCAAACGGTAGGTTTTCCTGGCAAAATATGTAGTTTTATTCCAGCATCAGTGAATCAGAGTATTAAAAAAAATTACATGAACCATCATGCTTAGCACGCAGGCCAAAATGGCGGATGCCGGGAAGAAGCGCTATTGAACAGAGCATAAACACAGAGGAAAGAGAAAACCTTTTTTTTTGGACACCGAAGGATTAAGAAGGTTAGTTATGATTGAACGGAGTCTAAATATAATACCCCGTCAAAAATGTATAATAATGAAACTATAAGTCTACCTGTTCTTTACAATGACACAAAGCAAATATAAGGAGCCAAATGAAGTACTTGTTAGTGTACATTATTGACAAGTAAATAGGTAAAGCTTGTCCCTTATCAACCAGTGTATTGTCGAAACTTAACATTCAGTTGCAGCCCTGCACTGTCATGCTCCATTTCCCTATCCCTCTGTCACCACAGACAGCTCTGTTTAAACACGCGCTGAAATCAGTAAAAACACTAACACCAATATATCAAATTATACTGAGTTTTTTGGAACACATTGCTAAACTCTACCATGTCACTTACCCATAATAGACTCTTTGCTACAACTGCCCAGTGCATTCAAGTGAAGCCCAGCGGGAACGAACTATGTTCACAACATTCAAACAAAGTACTACTGGACAATTCCAGGTTATTTCCATGACCAAAAAAATCCTCTACATTTCAGAATTTACAGGATGCATTTATTACAAATCACACAGATTACGGTCCAGGTCAATAAAAGGTTTTCCAAGACTATACTTTTTGTCCTCTTTTCCATGACTGGTATTCCAAGTCTTAAGAGTTACATGGGACCCTACAATGGTTCCAAAGGAGACCAAATGTTCTATTCAAGATGAGAGAAGGTAAGAGAGCCCTGCGAGTCCAAAAGGTAGAGGACGCAAGAACAGTGCTGATGAGGGGAAAGGATAGAGGGGAGAATGACAAGCTCCCTGCTGTGGCTCACTGATAAAGAAGCAATGGGCTTCATGCCAGAGAGTGAGCAGATAAATGGGAGGCAGGATGAAAAGGAGACAGACATATGTGATGAAGACTGGGTGGATGGCGATGCCTGGTGGGAATATGAAGAGCAAAAAAAAACAACCTAAAACAGAATAGCAAGGGGTCTAGGGTAGGGCTGTGGAATATATCAAATTAAATTAAACATAAATTGAGTTTCAAATTTTGAGTTTCAAATTTTGGACAATGTCAGAAATTGACATATTGTTAAATTAAATTTAAACAGGGAAAAAGTTTCCTCTTACATGTGCTGCACATAGTGTTGTTGGCAACAAATTAATAAATAAAAATACATTTGAATAACATTTTTAAGTTAGAAGCAAGACAAAAAAGAAAAAAAAATGAAAATAACTTTGTAGTAGAGTTGTATTTTTTAGCCACATCACCCAGCCCTAGTTGGGGAGTAACACTTTATTTTACTTTATTTTTTAAAGACATTCAACTGTGTCCAGGTAAAGAAACCTATTTATTGATGTGTATGAAACAATTGCCCATAGTCATAAGAATAAGAATATCAGAGTGAGTGGGTCAGGCTTCCCCTCTCTGTTCAAAGACATACATTAATGGGTGATCTGGTCACTCTGAAACGCTCAAAGGAATGAAAGTGTATGGTTGTGTCTCTTTAAGCACTGTGATTAAGTGGCAATTGCCCAGTGTACCCTACCTAACGCTCTAAGCAGCTCAGGAAGGCTCAGATAGATCAATGGAGGATGATGGGAGCGATTTAATAAGCATAGAAATATTATATCCAATAGAAAGACCCTTTAATCAATAAAAATAGATTATTCAGAAACTGAGAAACAAGATCAGATTTTCAGAAATTACAGTCTGTACAAAAGTACATTTTACAATTTTGTTCAGTTAATTTACACTTTTTTATCCTCAACAGCATCCCATCTCAGTTGCATTAGGTCGAACAATCTTTAGCATCTGTTTAGCGGAGTTGGACATGTCTCCACAGCTGGACACAACATTCACACTCTTGATGTGCAGCCAACTCATTTAAATCAATGGGAATAGCTTCTTGTAATAAAGAAAAGGCCCTAAGAACCCACCCTTCTCTGGCTCATCCTGTCTGACACTAAATCAAATATCACGGTCCCAGACATGATCTTTGTGGATTAGCCGTGTTAGCTTAAGTGCTTGATGCCACTCTGCACTCACTAACTTGAGGAGCACCACAGAGGGTGATCTCTGGTGTCTACAGTAAATCCATGGTCCAGATTGGTCGCCGTTTATTTTAATGTGGTGAAATTTCTGGTCCCCTAAAGTGTAGTAGAAAGCAAACATCCACAAAATACACAAAAAAAAATATTAAAAGAACAACAAAAGCTTTAGGCTGTGGATACGGCAGTCCATACAAGTGCCTTTATACCACTATATATTTATTGAAACATTTGTGTATTTTCTGGAAAAAAGAAGCCTTTAAAAACACACAGGGAGGGCAGTGTGTATCTGTGTGCGTGTCTTACAGATATGATAAAAATGTGTTGTTGTTTTGCAAAGGCGCTAAATCTTAGTGGATTTTGACATTAATCCTATCACCAGAGGCTACTTCCAAACACATATCAGCTATCTACTGCTACATAGTCTGGGCTTGCTGAAGGACACCCACTTGCTCATACGTCAAAAAAGAATATGTAGCGTGTCCCGGTACCTATTTCCATATTATTTATATTTCCAAAAAGGCCGAGCACATAAAATGCTCTTAACCCAAATAAACTAAAGCAAGAGGATCTAGAAACAGCATTTTAAATGCCCCACTAATAGGCTTCAGTTCCCAAAACAGTGCACTCCTTAGATAAAGCAATTCATGGCTGATAAAACTAATACAAGTTTGTGAAATTGTCTGTGAACAGTCTCTCTGATCATTTGTAATTACAGCACAGACCAAGTAGCTGCATCGCATGGCTCCTAAATTTTTATTATCACAATTAAATTATCATGTTTAATTTAACCCTGGGAGGAGTTAAAATATGGTTTCAAAATATTTGGGCAACAGGGGTCACATTTGGGTACTATCCAATTCCCTCTGACTTAGATTAAAAGTGTTGACAGATAGGCTGATCATACCGTCCTTCTGATTATAATGGGTAATGACTGTGTCTAGACCTCAGCTCAAGTGCAAATGAGGAGGAGGTTCAAGTGTGTCAGATGTTGGTAGCAGAGTCTTACTTGCGGGTCGTATGGGAACACTTGAATAAACACCAAGTGCCCCTTAAGCCCAGGAGCAGCAGGCCATGATCCTTGAGAAATGTCACTGGTCTCGCACAGCATCAATAAAAAAAAATCTTCAACAAAAAACCGGCAGCATCACCTTCAAACAAACCCTTAGAGTGCTGGATCAAAAGGCAAGGAAATGACACTGCAGTGGAAATCTACAATTTAAGTTTTGAAAAGTTTTATCAACTTGTATATTGTAAAAGTTATTTAGGAGCTAAAGCCTCGTATTCCATGCAGCTGTTTGTAATTCACTTTCCGCTGTTTGGTCAAGTTGCACATGGTCCAATAACTGTAGATCCAAAATTAGCGCAATAATTGCTGTCATGGCAAAGGAGTTGGCTCATTTGTTTGTTAGCTTTGTGTTAGCTCAGTCAAGCTAATTAGGCGTCACCCCCCGCTTCTCAGTAAAAACTCATGGGCTGTTCATGGCATGAACAACCACAAAAAAAGCCAGGGGAGAGTTCAGGTGAAATAAACCTGATTACGTCTGAAAAGAAAGTGTGAAAACGGCGTAATATTAGATTAAACCGCTTACTGTAACAAGCAAAGTTTTTCAAAAGTTCATTGAATGTAAAGAAGCAAACTTCGTCTGACATCAGGAACCAAAGTTAAATGAATTTTACAGAAACCTGATTATTTGTCATCTTTCTTATTGTATGTAAGAGGCCAAGATACAGACAAACTAACCTCACAGAAATTACTTTGGGTATTGCAATGAATACAATACCCAAAGCATATGTAAAAAGTATAAAACCCATCTAAAGTTTGCAAAAGGCACCCTCTTAACCCAGCCTGCTTCTGTCTCCTCGGCACAGGTTGCATCTGTGCCGTCTTTGACTTCAGGAGAAGGATTAGGACTTGATTGCAGTCATTTCCTCACCCAATGAGGCGGCACAAATTGTAACGCACAAATTAGTATTATACTAGAGGGCGTAACGTAAGAGCCCCCGAGCAGTCAGTCATGAAGGTGGTATTCACAAACACACGCCTTCAGGAGCCGTATGTTATACATGCATGTACATTTATGGTCTAGATTAGATGTACACAATAACACAGATACAACTTGCACGTGGAAACATATGTACATCCATAAAACAAGGAAAAAGATTATTTAAATGAGACAAGTCTAGTTTTCCTAAAGAGACTTTGCTGTAGCCTCTTGTGTAAACAGGAGCCAAAACTAATCTTCTTAACAGCAAATAAAAAAAGAACAGAAGACAGAAAGGGCCAATAAAGAAAATGGTTAAAAGTAAGCTGAAAATATAAAACTCTTTTTGAAGTTTAGTGAGTCCCAACTTGTGCAGTGCTCCAGTGATTTTGGCTGAGTCATTTTCTGGAAGTTGGATAACTCCTGCGACTGGGGTTTGAGCAACAAGCTGGGTCAAAGCGCGTTATGTGACATCCTGTCTGGAGTCTGCTGAGCCATCTGGCACCACAAAACCTCCAGCCCCTCCACTTCTACTGGGACCAAAGCCGTAAGCAACTTTGCTAGTGAGGAACTTTGTTGTGTTACAGCTACAATAGGTGCATTCCCTCTTGGGGGAACAAACAGAAAAGAGTAAGTCACAATGATGAATCATTTCACGGCTTCCCATGTTTAAACCATCTTGGTGATAAATATTAAACATCCTGATTTATAGCCATGAATTTTCAACCTACAAAGCATAAACTATGGTGTCATTTTTCTCATATGAAAAAAATGCTCAAAGTAACACTGCATAACTTTTAGCTAGTGGCATTGCATAATTCTAAATTCCCCAAATATACATTCTTGTAATGATTTAAAGATTCTTAGACACGCAATTAGTTGAATCATACCTACTTCACTGACACAGTACCCTCAGCTGGAAAGAAATCTCTGATATAAATGATTTATAATTCCATTCAACCGGGACGTGCAGACCTCTCCTGACTCGACATGCTTTGCAGCTCAAACAAAGGGAGAAGAAACAGGCTGATACACTGGACACTAGCAGAGTTATACTTGTAAGGAATGCACAAAAATTACCCTACTCTTTCAGAAGACATGTTTTTTTTATCCAAACTTGCCAATTATGGATAATTTCCTCTCGAAAACAAACAGTCTGTAGAGGGATCTGCGCCCCTAATGGCTAATAACAAATTATTAAATGATTCAGTCAAACTCAATCAGATTAAGTTGCATCAGTATTTTCAGTAGAGCTCCACGTTCCACATTTCTAAGAGGTATGGACATGTCAGTATGGGATAGTTTGGTAAGTAACCTTAAAAGAAGATTGTGATTCTGATGTGCAAGAAAGCGGCATCTGCTCCAAAAACAGTGGAGTCATAGAAATACACCTCTTGTGTATAAATCATTTTTGAAGACAACTATTAAAAAGGTATGTGTCTTCTGTAGATGGTAGATTAATTATTATTTAATTAAGTTCATTTATTCATTCATTTTTCTTTTCCTGCTTAGTCCCGTTAGGGGTCACGGGTGACTGGATCCTATCCCAGCAGCTTTGGGCCTGAGGCGGGGTTCACCCTGGACAATGGCCAGTTAGTCGCAGGACTGGCATTTAGAGACAGACAGTGACAGACAACCATTCACTCTCACATTCATTCACTAGGAACAATTTAGAGTTACCAATTAACCTGTACATGCATGTCTTTGGACGGTGGCAGGAAGCTGGAGTACCCGGAGAGAACCCACAGTAACACGTGGGTCCTCACAAAAAGACTGAAGTTGGCCGAAGATGTTTGAGTTTGCCGGGTTTTGAACTCACTTAATTACAAGAAAGTAATTAAGTTAAGTAAATTATTACATTTTTTTTCTCTTAGGTGCACTAATTTTATATACATTTTGCAAGTTTTGCTTGTGTTTAGTGCAATGTAGATGGGGATGCAATGTTTTTCGCAACAATGCTCCAGTAAAAACGCACCATAGATGTACTATCATTATCATTACTGCCGACAGACCTTTGAGAAAATAGCTCTACCCCGAGAAAGAACTGCATTACCCTTATGAACTACGGATATCCCTCACAGGCAGGAACACAAAACAATCCAGTGATGAAAGACATTATATCAGAGATTATGACATTGTTCAAATATTGTAAGGAAAAGGTTTAGATTTTCAAAACACATACATCGTTTCCTCTAACCCATTAGTGTAGCATGCTTGACTATAACTTTTAGCGGGTGACGTATAACTACCAGCAATATGTCAAAGCCTCATGTACAAGGCCTTAAAGACGGTAAATCAAAGTTTCCTCAAGTAAGCAGTAATGCCTTTGAAGATTTACTAATCCACCTGCACGTCACCGAAGCCAACAGTAAGTCATTGTCTGACTAGTCCTGAAATTAAGTGAAAAAAACTTTGAGAACAAAAAACACAAAAGCAGTGTGAATCAGACTCCGACTACACACCACAATGACAACAGATTGGTTTTGGATCTAATTAGCCACATGCAGAATAAATCAGCCAATTATGTTGCGTTATTATCAATTCACAACAGTCAAATGATCAATTACTGTCATCACTTGAGTCACACTAATTACGTCGCAATAAATCTTAACAGTTAACCGGTTAACATCCTAAATAGATGTTTGAAAGGGTCCTCTGTGATCCCAACAGCTGTGGCAAGTGCAATGAAACTTTTACTTTGCATTGTGTGTTTAGTGAGGCTGGATGAATTTAGGCTGCAGGTGATGCTGAGAGTAACAGGTGTCATTTTATATAGTGTAGATTAAACATAGCTGCATGGGAGTGATGGCGTTGATTCAAGACAGAATAGCATCTGTAACGGCCCACAGGTGATTTACGACTCCCCTCTCAATACCAAGACAAACTACTCACAGCTAACGACACAAGAGTTATTCCATGTCAATCCTCTCATTAGCTATTGACTAATGATGATAGAACAGAGGTTTAACCACTCCATCACAGGAACTAAAACCTCAGCTCACACGAACCCTAGCCAGTAGTGTAGTCAAAATGATCTGCGTTCACCTGCATTTGTAGAAAACAACAGTATGGATTTATACATGTAATATTCTTTATATATAATGACAGTTTGAAAAAACTTGCTGTGTGTCCAGAAGCTTTCTTCTTAAACATTTAGGGGCCATTTACACAAGAACGCTGGTTAGAAAAATGCAAAGGTCAGGCCTTTGACAATTTGTGTTCACACAGCAACGTCACAACACAATCTGCCCAAAACCATGTAGTACATATGCCAGACCAGTAGGGGGTGAGGATGAAGGCTTCACAGTTTACTTGAGTGCTGAGCGACAACCAAAACCAAACAGAAACACCACCTCGGCTGGATTCAAAAGTTTGTGTTTTTGTGGAGAATCACTGCGGTTTTGGCAAAACGTGTTGTGTAAACGACCTCTCAGTATAAGATGACCTGGATGACTGAGAATCTCCATAGACAATAACACTGAAATTTCGCAGATACTGAAAATACATTCAGATTCCTGTTAAACTTAAAACATTAACTTGTAAATATCTAATCTAAATAGTTTAAAAGTAGTAAAAAATAAGTTACATTTGTCTTTCTGTCAAAGCTATTACCTCTGAATATCCCCAGGGACGGATGACTGTTAAGTAAATTTTAATGCAAATTTTAATGGCTTCATATATCTTACACAAACTTGATTTAAGCTGGAGCAAAATAACTCTGCCATGAAGGCCTGTCATTCAACAAAACCAAATTATGCTGACACTGATGGTCGGCTTCAGACTTGCTGCAATAATAAAGAATGGCAAATGTTCATTACTAATGCTTTGTGTAGCCCTCAGTGGACTGATAACACAGTGAACTCATTTCCTATAAATTTATACCTCTAAAGGACCTCGGAGTCACTAGGATTGGTTATTAAAATGAAAGGCTCTTGAATGACAATTTCATGATTGAGCTATAATTTATCACCATTTTTCAAACGGCTTCTGTCACACAGACCAAATGCAGCCAGCTGATAATGTTATAATAGCAGCATTTTTTACCCATGTTAATTTGCCTTCAAGAATACCAATTTATAAAACTTCTCTATAAATTATTATGTTTGCGTCTTTGGTGTGATAAGTGCACCATTTAAAGCCGTTTGTTATAATGACTAAAGGCAACATGTTACAAGAAAACGTATAAAGTGTTTAGAAATTTGTGTAATTGCAATAACAAAAAGCCATCAATTCTAGCAAACTTATTTTAAAGATAAAGCATCCTATGACCTTCATCCTATGACCATTTAAACACAAAACACACAATTTCCAAAACTGCAGCATAGTAGGACTAACCCCTTACAAAAAGCCTATACTGCCATTAATTCGATTTACAAGGGGTTAAATAGTAATTGTGCCAATGCTAAGAATTTGCACATTATATTTAAAAAAAGACAAGCTTTGTATCCATGAGGTTTTACTAAGAAACTCCCTTTATGTGGCGTCATTTACAAAACCTGATACACGACACGCAGTACAGTATGAAAAATGTCTGTTACTATTCCATGGCATTTCTTCACACAACTACAGAGTGAAACTACAACTAGGTTTATCAGAGCAGGCCACTAGAATCTCAAACTAGGCCAATCTTCAATTTGTCCAAATCCTCACTCAACCAAAGCCGGAATCAGTTTGTTGTGATCCGTCACTGAAACCTGAGGCAGTGTCAGTGCAAAAACGTGTGTCAACACTGCAGTCAACAGCAGTAAATAAACACTATCTGAGCCTTTCGAATATTAACTTGTCATTAATCTTTTTGTTAAGGTGACTCAGTTAAACTGCCCTCAGTCTGCAGCCGAGCGTTCAGACAGTGGAGCAGCAGCCTTTTAATTTCACATATATTATATTCCCAAAGTCAATATGTGCAGTAACAAGCCGTTACAATAAAATATAATGAGGATTTAACTTTTATAGTGTTGTGTAATTTTGATATCATAAATTTCATCTCAAATATAAATCTATAAATGAATGCATCATATATTTCACTATTCTTTCCCCTCTATTAATAAGAACAATCTTTTGAAAACTAACCAACTTAATTGCCTGTAATATAAAAGTCATCAGTTACACATATTGGGTTCTATAAATGTCTAAGCATCTTGATCAAATAAATTGAAACTACATTAAATGAAGGCACACAAATATAAACGACAAAGGAGTAGTGTTAATAAGTTTACACCAAGTATCCTTTTATAATAAATTAAGGCAGAGGGAAAACTTAGCTGTGCATTTGAGGTCCATCTAATGACATGATGTTTATAAAATAATTTAAGACATTGGTTCCATTAAAATATTTGTATTTAGAATAAAATATTTTTATTTGCCACAATGGCATCAGCTGAATGCCATTTGTGTAAAACATTTTAAAAAATGACATTGCCTAAACTTCACTTCGGACAACACGCTTTAAATTTCCAGGGAGCTGAGGTGGAGGTGTTGATTAAAAATGGAGAACACTAGCTTGCTGAAAACACATTTTGGTGGTGGTGTTTACGCTGCTGCTAAAGTCTAACAGGCTATGAGCAAAGAGTATATAGGAGAGGTTAGAGACCTGCACTTTCAGTCATAATGTAAGGTGTTTAATATTAATACAGCTTGACACATTCTGTGCAATTTCTCAGCCGGGATTATCCATTAAAATTTTTTTTTTCTTCAATAACATCATTATATCCATATTAGTTTTGATACTGGGCATGGGCCCCTATGCGTCTTGTTTTTTCACAAGGTAGAGCCGGTAGCATCATCAAATATGAAGCAATAAAAGTGTGTTATTGTGCCGCGTGTGCATTATTTGTTGGTGGGTAGTAGAAAACAAAGCACTAAAGTAAATAGCCTCTTGAGGATATGTGGCAGGAGAACAGATAGAGCCCATGTCATTACTACCCAGAGGAGAGTCTTTGATGTGGCATATCCTTCTTTTTGTTTGATGGCACTGGCCTTGTACATGAAGCACAAGAATCAAATGATGCATTATGTACAGAGGCCCAAACAGCACCAGTAATGCGAGTCTAGTCATGTGGAACGCCAAGATCAAAGTCAGAAACCTTGACAAATCCCAGACAACACTGAAAACAACACCGCCGGGTTTGGGTAAAAATTATTTCAGTCATGGACCTACTGCTGGAACAACAAGGGGTGGTGATTCTATATTCAATATGAAGTGATGCGATTATTCAATGCATCAAAGTGTTTTGTGAGGGGCTCGATAATAAATTTAAATTGAGAGCTTTTTGAAGACAGAAGAAATAACATTTGTCATTTCTTCTCAAAAAGAAAGAAAATAGTTAATTGAAAATTCAGGATAACAGGAGAACAAGTAATAGCTGATAATAAAATCTAACACCTCAAAATGATTCAACACAAAAAGAGAAAACTATTATGGGACAAAATGTTTCATTGCAGCTAAAGTCTAATTTTCAGCTTGTAGTACTGCAGTAATTACAGATTCAACTTAAAAAAAAAGACATCTAAACAAGACGCAAACAATAATTTAAGATTACAGCCTTTAATTAAAAACTTAGATTAGATTAGTGCACTGGGCAATGAGTGTGTTTGTGCAGAGACAGAAGCAGACGGAAGGCTTGCTCTGGGACCTGCATCAGAGGCAGATAACAGATGTAAACACGACTTAACTCTAACAAAACTCTAATTTTCAACTTTGAACAACAGAAGTGTCTAATACAGACATAAATGAGTGTCCTACTCACATTTCCCGAGGCACGCTGTCAACAAGAAAGTCACAACGTCAGTGATGGCAACGATGCGTTTAGAAAAAGTAGGAACTCTGAGAAACTTGCAAATTCTAAACTGTGATCAGGGGAAACCTTGTTTTTTTTCTTTAAAACTATCGAGGGCTACTAGAAACTCTGATTGCCTGCGAGTCGTTAGCTGGATAGGTCGCACATGGGTGCTCAAAAATGGCAATATATTTCCAGTAACTAAATTTTTAGCGCAGTTTGGTGAAATTGGATAATTTCCCAAGGCACAAATGTCAACCTTTTAAGGCACAAATACCACGTACCACATTCAGCGTACCCCCTGAAATATTCTCTTGGCCCCTTGGTTGGAAAACACTGCAACAGAGAACCTTTCCTTAGGCAAAAAATATAATCAAAAGGAATTTAAATACCGAGTCATAATGATTATCAAAATGATTATGATTGTTCCAATGGCATTTTTCTCTTTCCAATCCAATACCGAGTACCGGTCCGTAAATAAAAAGCTGTGTTAACACTTTAGAATAGGGGACACATTTAAATGTATGGATTCATTTATACCTAACTTATCCCTAGTACATGCATAAAGATCTCATGAATTATTATGTTTTCATCATATTTTTTCATCCTAACCAAAAATCCCTAACCTTAGATTGAACCATAAATAAAAAACACATGCAAATTATGTCCACAAAGCGAACGTGTTGTCAATGTTTGGGGGCGGTCCTGAGAAGCTGGGGGGTGGGAGAGCGGGGGTGATGCTCACTTAGAATGAGGGCGCTAATCAAAGCCAACAAACAAATGAGTCCTTTGTGGAGAAGGTGATTCTTGCACTAATATTGAAACAACAGTTATTCTAACCTGTGAGGTCTCAGTGGGTGAATGATAGAGGCTACAGTGAACTACAGTGACTGTGATGCTAGTGATAGCTCGGGTCAACTTAAGGTGTAAGAGCAGCAAAGAACTGATATCCTTGATCCTGGATAAGAGAATACTGTATGGCAGGGGTGCCCAACCTTTTGTGAACAAAGATCTACTTTTAAATTTGTCATTGTGTCGAGATCTACCCAGAAAGCCAGTTGCGTATCTACATATTTAATATGCACAAAACAAACAAAAAATATATCCCTACTGTTTAGTTGTAAATAGAATAGTGACAATAAAGTTATTTCTCTACCTTAATGGGACCTCTGGCACTGGGAGGAGGCAGCTAGTTTCTCATAGTCAGGGCAGTAGGAGCTGGTTGCAAGTCTTAAGCAAGCCACAAGGTGGTCATCAGTTATTGTAGATCTGTACTTTGACTTGATGATTTTCATGTGAGAGAAAGCACACTCACACAAGTAGGTTGATCCGAAAAGGGCTGTCAAGTTGAAAGCGCATATTCTGAGGTTGTGATACTTCTGTTCAGGCAGTAAGTTCCAGAACTCTCCATTCATGCCAGTTGTTGCCCTGGATTTGATCTCAATGTCATTTTGCAGTGTGAGAATCTCATTCTCAACAGCAGAGTTATCTAAGTGGAACAGTAATTTAATTTTGGAGGAAATACAATCCACATCAATATTTGGGCCAAATGGAAAACACAGATAGCTGGCAACAGGCTCGATGGATGCAAAGTCTGTAAAGCGCCTCTCAAATTCTTGCAAGATCCTCTGGACTTGCTCCTCATAACGTGCACTGTCAAGCTGCTCAGAGTCTTTGCTCTGACTCTGAAGTTCTGCCTGCATGTGAGGAAAGTTCCGCAGGTCATGGTGTTGCAGCCTACTTGAAAGCAGTTGTAGCTTGCTTTTAAATGTGTTCACTGAACTGATCATGTTGATTACATGTTTGTTTTTACCCTGCAGCTCTAAATTAAAATCATTCAGCAGGTCAGTGAGATCGGTCAGGAACGCTAGATCCAGTAGCCACTGGTAGTCCTCTAGCTGGGCATATTCTGCATGTTTTGAAAGCTTCAGAAAATCTTTGATTTCAGGCAACAACTCTGAGAATCTCGCCAAAAATTTACCTCTACTCAGCCATCTAACATCCGTGTGCAGCAACAGGTCTGTGTGTTCTGCACCGGTCTCCTCCAAATGAACACGGAATAATCTTCTCTGTAGACTCCTGGCCCGAACGGAACACACAATCTTCATCGCAACATCCATTACTTCTTTCATATTTAAAATCTTACCACACAATGCCTGCTGGTGGATTAAACAGTGGTAATTAAGGAAGTCCGGAAAATATTCACTCTGTTTGCACAACGCAATGAACCCGTTAGTACGGCCCACCATTGCTGGAGCGCCATCCGTTGTGATAGAGATGAGTTTGAAGAGGGGCAATTGGGTCTTGTTGACACATTCCATGAAAGCTTGAAAAATATCTTCGCCTTTAGTATGTCCTTTCAATGGCAAAATGGTGAGCAGCTCTTCCTTTGCACTCATGTCTCCAAAAACCATTCTAATGAAAACACATAGTTGTGCCACATCCATAACATCAGTCGACTCATCGAATTGAAGAGAAAAACATTCACACAGTTCAATATCCTTCCTTAACTGCTCCTCGACATCCTCTGCCATTCCCTCACATCGCCGTGTAACAGTGCCACGGGATAATTGCACGTCCTTAATGGCAGCTATGATATCACTTTTATTCTTAAAGTCACCAAATAGTGCGTCTGCAGCCTCTACAAACGCTTCTTTCACAACTTCGCCGTCCTTGAAAGACTTTTGGTGTTTTGCAAGAACGTGACTGACGCGATAAGATGCTATAGTTGCAGCCTTACCCTTGGTGTTTGGCTTTGTAAAAATGGACTGCTGTGCTGTTAACTGCCCCTTCAACTCCCGGACTTTTCGGGTGCGTTGAGCTGATTTAGCCGGGAAATCTGCATCGTAACTTTTGTGCACGGTCTTGAAATGCCGCTCCAAATTGCCCTTCTTCGGCAAGGCCAAGCTTGCATTGCAAATTAAACAGATGGACTTCGAATTTGAATAAACAAAAAAATAATCCTCTTCCCAGTCTGAATGAAAATGATATGTTTTCGTTTTTTTGGATTCTGCCATAGCTGTG
Source organism: Neodontobutis hainanensis (assembly GCA_024349245.1). NCBI lineage: Eukaryota > Metazoa > Chordata > Actinopteri > Gobiiformes > Odontobutidae > Neodontobutis > Neodontobutis hainanensis. The sequence goes on from JALDNG010000019.1 coordinate 123,670, forward strand.
TTTTGCGTTGCTGAAGTCGCAGCTCTTTCAATGTCTCCACTAAAAGCGAGTCCCTAATAATAACGTAACGTGCCTAGCTAAAACCCTGGCTAATTCAGTTGGGCGTACAAGCATATTACTCTCACTATTTCTGCCATATATTTATATGAAATAGTATGAGTAGTATAATAAGTCACTTATAAGTAATTAGTTAATGAGTTAATAGTTTAAAAACACATTAATTAATTAATTAATTTATTTATTTATTTTATTTAATTACCATTTTTCATAAAACAAAGCTATTGGTCACCCTTTATGTCTGTCAGTGGATTTTACAGATTTTTAACAACTATAACAACAATAAAAAACATTCATAAAGAGCCACTGGACTGTCACGCAAATCCTCGCAGCTCATAGCTTCCCCCCTCCTCCTCCCGCAGGCAGCCGGCACACACAGCGCAACGCAGAGCTGAACGTATGATCTTGTAAGGGTTAATAAAGAACTGTTTTTAAAATACACAGTACAGTTAAAATACACAGTACAGTTCTTCTTTACTCACGAAATACCATGTCTATAAAAGTTAATATTTATAAGTCTTGAGACATGGGACGGTGAAGAGAGAGAAAGGGCAAAACGGAGTGCAATTTACTTTCGCGATCGACTGGAAAGCAGCCTGCGATCGACCAGTCGATCGCGATCGACTGGTTGAGCACCCCTGCTGTATGGTATTGGATCGGTAAATGGGTTTGAGAACTCGCCAATACCTGAACGTTTTTTGCAATATTGTAAACAACCATAAAAAACCATACAAACAAACAATATCTTATTATGCAACAGACTTGTTGTTAACATCCCTAAAACGAAGCAGTGTTGCACCAGAAGGATAATAATAAACACCAGAAATGGGACAATTCACTTACTCTCTTCGGTTCACCAGCATGTTGACTGTAAAAAAAATTAAACATGCACGGTAGACTGACTGCTAGAATAATTTCTGTTCTGTAAACTATAAATGTGCTCCCTCCTCACCTCGTCATAATAACTTTCGTCTGCAGCTGATGGTGGCCAACTCTTGTCAAGTCTCTCAGCCAAGTCTTGTCAGAGCCAAGTAAAGAGAAAAAAAAACAGAGCATTTGGAAGGTTCAGCTTGAGAACTGAAAAGGACAGGCTTGGTTCTGTCAGCGCTGAGATGAATGTGTGAAACTACTGCACAGCCTGTGAACTGCTTTAAAAAATATCAAAGAAACAAGTCAAACTGAAATAAATATCAAAACAAAAATTCTCACAGCAAATAGTGGCACCTGCAAGACTTCAGAATAGATTATCACATATTATGTAACTATCCTTACTGTACCACAATCAATAAATAATGTGATTTTTCTGCAAAGGTAAGTAATCATCGTAGTTAATGTCCCCTGTATTCAGCATATTCATTTATGCAGGAGCGCAACAAGCCCAGGTTTTAATACTGGCAGAAAAAAAAACAAGGCAATCATTCAAATATGACCTGCAGGCAGCCAGCGAGACAGTGACGTGACTGATGAAAAAAGGCAGCAGGGTAGAGTAAGATGAGGACAGATGAAGAGTGAAAAATAAACAACTCAAATGTAGCGAGGCTGGGTTCAAATTACTGTGTCCATGCTGAAGGGAAATTAGAGAAAGAAGCTTGGAGAGAAACTGAATATCGGATGCAAGATGTGTAAACACATGGCACAGAAAAAATAATACTGTCTACGGTATAAATTACGGTTCCAATTCTTTTCGAAATTATTTTCCCAGGACATTTTCTTGACAATTACGGACAACATTTGCTCCTCAAAAAACATTGAATTCACAACAGACCAAGTTTATCTCCAGAAACAGTACAGGCTAATTAAGCTAGTTAATCCAAAATTTCATATTTTCCCTTTTTCTTAATAAGAGCAATTACTTTTCTGTTATCTCAATGTTAGCACATAAAGGGAATTAAATTAAAGTACGGTTAATATGATGTCTGTCACTACTAAAACCAGAATCTGTAATATATGTAGACAAACTACAGCAGCCTCAGAGGGACAATTTCCCCTTGAGGGCCATCATGTCATTTTTAATCGCAGGTTGGATAAAATGTGCACTGAACTTTACAGAGCAATCTAGAAAAACATGAAGTGCTAAAATAGAATTCAAACTTCACATGGTATTTTTAATCTTGACAGAAAAGCAGTTGGTTATAAATCTGCACTAATATATGGACAGAAAGAAGCTCAGGTTTTTGCTAAAAAAAGAGGGAAGGCAGAGATATTCAGCCCACTCGGTTTAAAGGTGACACAGGCTATATTTATTTAGTATCGCACCCTTCCATCCACAGAGGGCTGACATTTTTATGTCCCAAGAGTGTGCAAGAACTCTGCTTTTGCTTCTGCTATATGACTGACCGGCCCAAACCAGCTTATGGCAAGAGGCATAGTAGCTCAAATGTAATGACACAATCTGAATGAGACAGCTGTAAATGTGAGTACAAAGTTGTTTGGACTGATGCAGACCATACACTGCCTGCCCTTTGTGTTTTGTACTGCCAAAGAAGTAAAGCGCAGCTGGAGAAGCTTTATCATGGGATAACAATATGTCCCAAGTTTCCCACCAGTGCTTTCAAAATGGCAGAGGCATAGTGCACAGACTTTAGTAAGCATGAATGATTTTCCTCAAATATTTGCACATCTGCTGAAATAAAGCACCAAAAGATCAAAACAAGTTTGTGAAGGTCACCGGTCTCTTATTAACTTTCTCTTCAAACGAGGTCAAGGGCACACACGCACATGCACAGACACGTTGAAGTGTGACTTTAACGCTCCTCTTCCTTCTTCCCTGGAGCAAACAGTCAGAGTCTGGACGGAGGTGATAAGTGCCCTGGATAAGCAAGCGCATGGCGGACATCTACACACTTACTGTACATGAAGACGCAGCTGAAAACACATTCCACTGCAGTCAGACCAGGAGGACTGCAAGAAGGCACCACATGCATCCTAATAACGGAATACTAGCTCATACATATATGCATCACATGTTAAGTCCAAGTCCACTTACAGAGAGCCACAATTAGACGCAGGCCTTTGCTTCAAAGTACTTAACACTTTTACTTTTCACCTAATCTGGCCTGTGTCTGGTCCTCTGACTTTTATATAGCATATTAGTTATATTTTATTTGTTTAAACGTTGTTCAAAACAAATGGTTAAATAGTTGACTATTACCTCAGTGTATGGCTTAAGTATAGTTTAGCATTCAGCCTATTTTACATTTAGTTTTCATTTTGATTGATTTTAACAGACTATATTACAAGTACTTTTTCTCTTTTTTGTGTTTTTAATTATACTAGAACTTGTTATTTGCAGACAGCGGAGCTATAAAAAGGTGCCAAATTATTGCAAACATCCCAGAAAAAGGGGCTCTGGAGAGTGTGCTGCTTGTACTAACATCTGTTGCTGCCTTTAAACTAAACAGCAGCAAATGTAAGCGGCCACATGTTCTAGTCTGGTCTGACACTACAAGAGTGTGACACGGTTTTTGATATAGAAAATAGTTTTTGTTAACAAAATCAAATTACTTTTCAATTGCATCTTTTAAATGGGGCCATAGGGAAAGACAATAAAGTGGCGAAAACATTTCTTGTATTTCCTTAACAACACAATTCCCTTACGTCTCATCCCTTCTACTAACGTAATTTGAGAGCACAGGAGAAGTGGACTAAAAAGCTCCAGTGAAGCTATTTATTGACACTGAAATGAACCTGGAGTGAATGAGTGTTTTTTTTTTATTGAAATGAGACATCTTTAGTGTGTTTACAAGAGTGTCTTTGTGTTGCCATGTTTGTGTTCGCCTCACCAGTTTCTTCCTCTTGTCCTGCTCTGTTGGTGGCTCTTCATCATCACTCAGCTTGGGCTCCTCAAAATGGCTCATCAGCATGCAGCTGCAAACACAATATTATTCAGCTCAATATTAACCAGACGTTAAAGTGCACAGTTGGAAAATGATTGCAGAAAAGGCGGCATACACACACAAAGGCTGAACCCTCTGGCACCTCTGCACACAGCTCTGTTGGCTATTCATAAGAACGTATCTGCATGCAAAGAGTGAAAAAACCCAGGCACAACTATGTACTTTCAATGTCCTTGTCACTTAGCGAGTGCAAGTGGAGATTAGTTAATAGGTTTTCAATAGACACAATTGCACTGGAGCAAATCACAGGCAAAGCTGGTACAACATTGTCATAAAGTGCGAAGAATCACAAAGCAGCATAATATACCACTTTGGTAAACGTTTGGCTGTAGTTTAAACAGTGTAGTGTGCGTGGATACTAAAAACCTTTTGGGGCGGTGAGCCACCAAGAGTTTGGGGCGCTTGGTGACTCACCTGGTAGAACGGAAGAGCCGTTACGTATGGCGTTAGTGGTAATGAATCCACTGTCGTGTGTGTTCACGGCGCACATGCTTGTACGAGCACAAACGAACAACAACTGAAGAAGTATCTGCTGGTTTCGAGTGCTCTGAAAGCCTGTCTCTTCCCTGTGTTTGCAGGATTAATTTGTCAACTGTGCCGCTAGCGTGACTTAGTTTACTTATGGAGGCAAATCAGGAAGTGAGAACCAGGTAAATGAGCATGCGCATTAAGTCACGTCACGAGTTTCGATCCCTAAACCTTCCCATTTAATTGACTGTACAGGCTTACAGAAGCCCCCGTGGCGAATTCTGCACATCAAGCTGTTGTTGATGCATGTATGGGTTAGAAATATGTTATTTGAACCATTGAAACCTAGGCAAAATATATTTACATTTCAATTTCAGTTTTAGTTCTGGTAGTATCTGATTTATACAGATACAGATTTATACCAACTAAACCTCTTTCGAGCGCATTAAAAACTTAAAAAAACAAAAAAAAAAGGAAAGTCTGTGTATTTCTTTTCTGAAACCAATGCAGCGTGATGGCATAATTCACTGCTGTCACATTTGATAATATGGGAGGAAACAAAACTCATAAATATTTAGGTTGGATATGAGGCACAGAAGGGTAACATAACAATTCAACACATCAACAACAGCAAAAAAAAAAAAAAACTTTATACACAACTTGTCACATCATTTCTCCGTAACACATCTTGGGTGAGCTTAGCATTTAAAGAGCAGAGGGATGAAGGAAAAGCTCTAGATCTTCACAGAGAAGGATCCGTTCAGCCCCGAGGGGACAGTGCCAGAGGGGTACTGAACAGGTTCCCGCTGTGGTTAGTGTCCGCCATAGAGAGCAGTCCTTCGCCTGTGACCGATATCAGCCATTTAACAACATACTTTATTAATTGATGAAGTGACCATTTTTAAAAGAGTATGGTTCAGTCACATTCATGCATCTGGCTTTCTTTAAGTCAGATGTGCATGTTTTTTTTGGTCCCATGTAATCTTCTGGGACCAAGGTTATAATTCTCCCTTCTCTATATAAATGTGTCAAATGTTTAATATAGAAACTTGCTGCTGTAGCAACTAGGATTGCACTGGTACCACTTTATTTATTTATTTATTTACATTTTTCGTGAGGATTAATCCCTTGAGATGAATCATCTCGTTTTCGAGGGGGTCCTCTTACTCACATTTATTCACTAGGGACAATTTAAGTGTTGCCAATTAACCTGTACATGCATGTCTTTGGACGGTGGGAGGAAGCCCACGGTAACACGGGGAGGACATGCAGACTCCTCACAGAAAGGCCGGAGTCGGCCGGGTTTTGAACTCATGACCTTCTTGCTGTGAGGCAGGAGATAATATTGTTGCACATGTTTAAACAATATTTAAAGAATACATTTTACAGTTTTTTACTTAGAAAAATGTCTTCAGGCTATTATGGTAATGAATTTAATCAAATTGTATTATAGATTATAAATTATTTAAAATAATCATGGTAATTATGCATTAAGCGTTTGTATATAATTTGGCGTCTAAACTCTTTAAACACATTGTTAACAGTACTTTTGTGAGTGTATGTAATCACAGGTCTAACACTTATAGACATAAACAGGGACAACCATTTACGCTCACATTCATTCACTTTAGATTCACCTTTTAACCTTTAAATGCTTTTATATTTAATGGCTGTTGTCCAATGCAGAGAACAATAAATAAAACCTTACTCTTTAAATGTTCCCGTTTCTGGATCTTCTGTCATGACGTCGTGAAGCGCCTCCACGCTGATGTTGATGATGCCACAGAATTTGTCCTGTATCGGGCTGAAAACACAGAGACGGCACAAGATGATTATTCATGAAATGACTCACTGAGCTGTGCAGCTGCCAGTGTGTGTTTTCCTGGCCATAGAGGCACATGGCCATCAAAAAACTGAAGTCTTTCTGTTGTTAAATCCTGGCAACACTGAAATTGATATAGTGGCTGTCAAATAAAGCACATGGCCTTCCACAGGAAAAAGCTATAGGTGTCATTCATCACCAGCGTCGACACCAGCATCGGCCAGAATTTCATTTTGGGCTTTTATTATTTTTATTAGAGTGAATTAAGTAAAAGCTATACAATATGGGTGGATTTTGTTTTAGCTGACAATATATCAATTAATACATCCAGTTTTGCCTGGGCTTGCTAAACCTTGGGAGAACTTGGGACCTGTCACAGGAGATAAGCATCGATCATTGATAGATTATTTGAGTCATTCTTTTTAAGCACCAAGATAGGAGCGGGTTTTCCCATGTTGATAAGAATATAAAGCAGTGAATACAAAAGTGTGTGTGTGCAGTGCTACAGGCAGTGATGCATCAAAGGCTCTCTGTCAGTTCAAGTACTCGGCTAGGTTGACCTCGGGCAATGTTACGTAAAGTTCACTAAGCTTTAAGTGAAGAAGAAAAAAAAAAAGACAAAAAAGAAAAATAATAAATCTGTGCTTGACAGACGCACACATGACCAACTTTCCCTGGAAACTGGAAACCTTTGGAAGAAGTCCACCACAGGGACCAGTGAGTTAATCTACTTTCAAAGAATTTATAGTCCTCTAGGCGGTGAGTGATTTGGTTCAATTCATATTTTATCTTTTCATAATTCAATATTAGATAATTCTTCAAAATACACACAAACTAGTACTAATACCAACTATTACTCGGTCACATTTACAAAGACTAAAACTTAAGGTTGTTTACGGATCCCTTGTCAAATTGTGTTGAGCTGAACAGAGAAAGGTCAAAAGCTCTTTTATTCCTGCGGTCATCAGCCTTTTAAAGGTTGTGTTTTAATTGTATTTGGCATTGTTTCTGCAGCCTTTTATGTAACTTATCTAAGAATTATGAAATGAGATTCATAATATCAGGTCATGACTTCGAAAAGGGGCACAGAAAGAAATTGTCCTAGATAGTTTTAGAGTCATTAACAATTCTACCAAGATCTGAATCTTTTGTTGATCCTGAAGGAAACAATGTAGTTCCTACATGGCAAGACAGTTTTATTTCTATAGCACAATTTATATGCTCGGTAATAGTGTGCAATAATGGTTCATGTTTTGATTCCTAAATAGTGATTGAGAATTTTGCTGTAAAAAATAAACCTGATGTCTTGGTCATTTGCTAACAATAGGGAAAATTTATTTTTACACTTGTGTTGTAATAATTATTATCTTTTTTAATTTTGGCCATTGTTGTAACCATATTTAGCATCTGGAAGTTTAGCACTTGAAAGTCTTAAGTGCACTTTTTGCACATGCCAGAGTTACAAGCTCATAGGTAAACTTCAGAGCGCGTCAAAAAATCAAAAAGGGGCCTAAGAGAACCCACAGTAACACGGGGAGGACATGCAGACTCCTCACAGAAAGGCTGAACTCACAACCTTCTTGCTCACCATAAATATGAAGACGACCATATCTTTCCCATTGTCAATACTGTAATGGACATTTTATTATTTCTTTTTGTACTTTTTGTATTTTTTTAATTTTCAGTAACTAATTTGTCCAGGTGTCCATAGGACCAATGATTATAATGTACATTATAGATGTGTTTAGTAAGTTCTAACTTTGACACAGACTCTGCAAGTTTCTTTAAACTACTACTTTTCATCAGTATAATTCACCTGTAATATCCTTGGTGTGCAAACACATCAGTGAGCACCTTTGCCCCCAATTTCCTCATGATAGTCTCAAATTGGCAGCCATAGCAACAACTGAATACGTGTGTCATATTAAAGAACCCCGTTATCAGCTTTTCTAAAATGTCTGTCAATTGCAATTCTATCAGGCCCAATACCTCTCCAGTGATTACTTTCTATTGGCTGCCTCGTGCCTACCATTCAAATCTCTCACACAGAAAGGCTTGATGAAAGTAAACAGAGACAAAAACTGAGACAAAGATGCAGCGCCACAAAATGAACCGATGGCTGTTCCAGAGGCAGGATAAGGAAACCTTTGAGAGTTGCACACAATGAGCAAGATGGCATTTAAAACAGACGATTTCTACCCCATAACACATTATTTCACTATCGTTTTTCTTCCAATTTAAGTACTTTGTGTGATTCCAGTGCCAATTGCAAATTACTTGTTTATGGCCCTAAAGTAATTTCAGTTTCTAATTAAAGTCTCAAACTAAGATCATTCACGTGTAAACTGAGTATATACTTAAATCACAACAAGATGAAAGGTAAATACAGCAGACTCAGAATTTAAAGATATTGAGAAAATATTGCTTGAAAACCTTCCTCAGGCTTAGCTCATATTGGCTTTTCTTCAGAGAAAAGAGTTGGTAAAGTTGAGAAGTAAAGAGTCAGCGATGAACCAGCGATGCCAAAATAAGCTGAATGGGAGATTGTGATGACTAAGGCAGACTCCGGTGATAATACCCCCATAGCTCTGCATGCTAAACACAAAGTGAAATGTTTTCTTCCCTGAGGTGTGAGAAGTTTTCTTTTAATCCACACAAAAGCCATTAAGTCATTAACCACGTGGGGAAACAAGACAAATTTATTTAGTCAAGTAGTATGGTTTGTCAAACTTTTTACATTGGTCAATTGTGCATTTGTATAGCGTTTTTTTTGTACCTGGCTGTTCCAAAGCACTTTAATCCTGGGCACATACACCGGGGGCAGACAGAGTGGGAGCTGCCATGCAAGGTGTCCATGTCTGCTCCGGCCACCACCAAACTCACCTACACAAACAAACCCAACCTACCTAGATCTTTCCTCTTCTGATTGGATAAAAGGGGACAACTTTTCTTTTTTTAATTTTCTTTGTTCACAGAATCGCTAATTTGACTTAATTTGATCTAAAATAAATACCTTTACAGTGCCATAATAAACCCGAGTAGACATTCCCCCACACATTCAGGTTACTATTTCTCCAGTACACACATCTGATGTTGGTGATGTGTCCATGTCTCCGCACTAAAAGGACTTTACCCCTTTTGGCTGCCGAGTCATTTGACAGTCACAAAAACATCTGGTGTTTTCGGGGCGCCTCACTGACTAATCCAACAGAGTAAGTAAAAGCGTAGGGGTAATGCGGCTAGGTGCTCAATTTAAACAAGAAAAGACAGGAAGAAAACAGCCAAAGACTAAAAGGTCACACATTATTGAATGTACAAAACATTTATGGGCCGCTAAAGACAAGATACAAACCATCTATTCTTGCTGTGATTACAATTAAGAGCGCTGATTTGTCATGCAGCGCAGAACAGGCCAAGGCTGTCATATTTAATTGCTGATGCCTGACCACGTTTGGGGGTATTACAAAGGATTTCATGCTTGTCGACGCTACAATTACCATATCTGGTAAGCAAAACTCAAGAGAACAAAATCTTGATAAAGACATGCATCTCTATACAGTGTGATGGGCCATCATAAAAGTTTGACTTTTCCAGCAAGTCCTTTGAACTACTTTGAGATAAGTTTCACTCAAAGTCAATGTAAAGGGCTGTGAATAAACTTTTAAAAGTACAGTCTGCAATTGGCACAAGTTTAAAAACAAAGACTAAAACATGCAGAGGTTTTCTGTTGTGGGATATTTATCCACATGGAAATAAATGGTCTGTGTAATTAGTTAAAGTATTAAAGTAAATTACATGTATGGATTTGGCCAATGGGCCATGTGGAATTATGTATGCTTAATCTTTTTCATAATTTGCTCTAATGTAAAAGCCTTGTCTGTCTGCCTTATTCAAGAATATAGGCAGGAATCTTTGTATAAAAGTGCTCCCCTGACACAGAGTATGTTTCTGGACAGTCTCAGTCTCTAGGATATCTACTGAAAAGTAGGCATCAAAGGCAGGAAGGATAAATTTGAATGACCAGATATATTTAACTTGCAACAAAGCTAGCTTTTCGCAAGATTTGTGAGTTCCCAAACTTGAATTGCGCCAAGCCAACTGCTTGAGTCAAACTGTAGTCTCACCGGCCAATTGTGACCAATGATGTGGCAACACAAACAAGAAGAGGCAGGTTTTTATTTTGACAAAAGCCACAAGTGCCCTCTTCTCTTCTTTGTTATCAAAATGGCTACGCCAAAGATGTCAAATCAGTTTTAAGAAAAATTAGAAAACAGTGGCGGTCGCCTTGTAGAGGGCAATAGGGTGCGGCTCTCCCTGATAAAAATTATGCAGAGAGAAAAAGTTTTAAGTTGTAAGTCCCCCATAAGTAACGGGGGGCCGTTATTTACATTTACATTTATTCATTTGGCAGACGCTTTTATCCAAAGCGACTTACATTGTTTTACAGTAATTACCAGTGTTACAGACACTGGAGGCAAGGTGGGTTAAGTGTCTTGCCCAAGGACACAACGACAGTATGAACTGTGGGGAGAGTGGGAATCGAACCAACTACCTTTGGGTTGAAAGACGACTGCTCTAACCACTGAGCTACTGCCGCCACGTTATAAACTAAGTGGTGGGTTTATGTCGAGTGCGTTCATAAGGCATGTGCGTTTCCATAAAATAAATTGGTGCTGGTCATTGAGGCATCATTTTGCGGCACTACAAGAAAACAACACAGTATAAGCTTCTCAGTAATGACCTGATACTCATCACGAGCCTCTGTTTCCACAGGTTTTTGAAAATCATAAAAATTTTAACTTTCTGCTTCCTACGAGCCATAACGCACAGTCTATCAGCCCAGGCCGTCCATTATTCATTCAAACACAGTCACACTGGTGATGGTAAGCTACAACTGTAGCCACAGATGCCCTGGGACAGACTGACAGAGACGTGGCAGCCATTTTGCGCCTACGGCCTCTCCGACCATCACCACATACATTCACTGAACATTCTTACACATTCATACGAGGCAAGGTGGGTTAAGTGTCTTGCACAAGGACACAATGACAGTGTGAACTGTGGGGAGAGCAGGAACTTTGAGCTAATATTAATATATTTTTTTATTATAGCCATCATTTCTAAATCACCAGCCGCCACTGGTAGAAAGTATTCCTTTATTTAAAAAAAAAAAAAGAGAAAGTGGCACATAAAGATTTTCTAGAAGGAAAAGATCATGGTAGGCAGATACTGGTCGGTGCTTTGTCCAAGTTTATAACAGAAGTCGCCATCCGTTTGCAAGCGCTTTCAACAGGAGCCTTCCCAGACGGTACTACCACTATGTTCTGTGAGCAGTTCTATCTGAGCCAGGTTAAGATACAGTTAATGTGAAAAGTTTGTAGCTCAAACAGTCTTTGGCGATACATGCAGATACATTTTACATATGAAATATTGTCCCAATGGATGCAAATTTTTGTTTTTTAAGACTGTCCCCTACCCCCACCACCAGGTTACCTCTTGTGCTAGCCATGAAAAGAACAAAGAATTAAAGTGTGATTAAAACCTTTGTTGGTCAAGTTGTTTTTAGTATCTATTCAAAATCACAGAGACAGTTGTACAAGCTGTAGCCTAAAAGGTTCAACGAAGACCAGATGAATAATTCATCACTGTCAGGTTTGTCTCGTCACTTTCCTCTTGGTGAGCGCTCATTTCAGCCGCAATGACAAGTGGAAGCCATCTCCTTTTTACTGGCTCCGAATCACATCTGCACATAAATGAATGATAGAGGCGTCTCACCCGTTGTCAGACGGCAGAAGGGAAAGCAGGGCCAGTGACGACAGTTTCCTCCTCTCAGGCTGAGTGATGCTGTCCATGCGGTCGACCCACATCTCGATCAGACTTCCCAGTAACTGGTCCATCTGACGCAGAGACATGCCAAGAAACAAGGAGATGATGAAGGACAAGCCATAGTAGCAGCAGTAACCATTGATAGTGACACAGGTTGACATCCCTCCAACAGAAAGACTAGTAAACTTTATATTTGCACGTCATAACAAACTGACTTTCCCTGCTGTGAATACAGTTCATCCTGATAGAGGGACCAATTATAGATTCATTTTTCTGTGTTTTAATTAATACAAGTGAGGCATAAATGTCAAAACAAGGCCAAACTAATTTTGCTCTAGGTCAGACAAAAACAACAGTTTAAGAGTTTCACAGTGATGGGAGATGATTCGAAACTTGGGGGCTTGAAAATGTTACCATTTGCAATTCTTTGGCTCATTACTTTCAGCCTTGTTCAGTGTAATTTCCTTTTAACAGGCACTTTGCCGTTATGGTTTCCGTGGGCATTAAAAAGAGGCAGTGCTGAGGAGACAGAAGTGAAGGGCAAACATCAAGTGTCACCTCTTGACTGCACTCAGAGGCCATCTGAGTGAGGAACGACGAGAAGAAACTAGAGTTTTGGAGCAGGACACGGCCTATGATTCCCAGGTAAGTAGCCATTACCACAGGGTATCTCTGTAACACACAAATGCACAAAGGGTGAATAAGACTTGACTTTATAGATTAACGGGACGATATCTTTAATGTCATGGAAGAGCCTAATAAAAATATTACAGCTTTAGAAATAAACAAAGACAAAATGTATTTTATTATAATGATCTGGGAAGGGTTGTGGCAAGTGCTGTCTCGAGCAGTTTACATCAGTGGAGGGAGTCATAAGAACAAAAAGAAATGAGGTAATAAATGGAAATAAATTATACTTTATTGAGGCAATAATAGGATATCAATTTTCCAAAACCATGGCAACCTGTACCCCACATAAGCCCCATGTAACTATTTTCAGTATCAGTGGGCTCTAAATGATGAAGGCTACATGACTTTGGAGAAGTTTAGAGCGCAGTGACAAATACATATCACAATACATAAACTGAACCTTTTTTTAAAAGACCGTTAGACATACATTTGTTCATAATAATAATAATATTTACAATAATGCAGAGTAATGACTCAGAATTAATTTGTTTATGCTTAGTGCAGCAGAACCATTTAAGATGTTTCTTAATATGCAAATCAAAGGTGTACGCAATGGTTTCAAGATGCAATGGGGCTTGACTTTTGTTAACCTGACACCATCAGCTACACAGTAATTGGACTTTCACTTTTGAGAAGAAGTTTTCAGGCAAACTCATAACAATTGGGCACAAATAAACAGTATGTGGAGACTGAAAACCCTCAACTAACAACATCTTGGGCATATTGTATGATTTAGTACAACGTAATAATGAAATCTATAGCACACTAAATTTACAACAATGGTGCTTCTATTCAATAATAATAATAATAATAATAATAAACAGCATCTTTCTGAGATTCCTATTTGTACACTCTCCTGTACCAACTTCCCCCAATCATGATAAATACTGCTAATTTTAAATATCAAAACTACATACAGCCCCTTTAAGAAGAATAAAAGGTCTGGTGTGCCTCACTGACAAAACACAATCCTGGACACAACCCATGACCTTTACCAAAAGTGACCGATACAATATAAGCCACCACTGTGTATAAGAATTACTTTTATGCAACATAAAAGGACAGAAAAGTGAAGACACATGAGTTACACTCAGCTTTGGAAGTGTCTAAAGGTTATTTGAGGATATAAATTTACACTACTAATAAAAATGGTGGTAATGCACTTCACGTAATACATTTTTAAACAGTGTTCTGGTCCATCTCTTCAAAAGAAAGGCAAAACTCACCTCACCGTCCAGAATACCTCTGAAGACAGCTGGCAGCAAGGGGTGGAACATGTGGGGTGCCAGTATGGGGCTAACCTTTAAAGCTATCTCCACCACCTGCAGAGACAGTGACAGGAAAAGGGCCAAGGTTTTTAGAAAAGAACAAATGAGAAATGGCAGTATGGAGAAATGGAAGGGCAGACGTGGGGTGGGGTTGGGGAGTTGACGAGGAGCCAGAAAGTGAGCGCTCCGTGAGAGGCTCGGGTCAAATGGAGTGTGATCTGGAGACAGAGCACAGTGAAAGAGGACACAGAGAGTCAAGGAGGAGCTTCTCTTGAGAGATAGTAAAACAATGGAGAAAATCCATCCTTTAATTGAGGCTCTGACCTACAGTAAGTGGCAGACAAGGTTAGTCCCTTAACTTTAACTTTCCGGAGAAATTGCAGTGAATCTTGACAGGTATTAAAGATGAATTTAGAAGTATACCTGACCTCAAATCCCTGATGTATGGAAGGAAAAACAAAGTTATACGAAGCGTGTCGAGGTGCACTTTTCTTTTGGCTATGTCATTTTGTACTGGTTTCTAAATGTCTAGTCAGTCAAATGTAGTGGGCTTAAACCGCTTAAACAATCCACCAGTAAAAAATTATAGTAAATACCACCATGCTTTGCCAATATCTCTGCTGAACTGTGATCATCAGAACTGGGGCTTCTGTTAATTTTTGAGATTTCAAGAAAGATTAACTCTGATGCTCTATCGACAACTTGCTTCCATACAGACAATTATAAGCTGGCTAGCTAACGTTACTCCTTTTCTTTTAAATGTACGGGGCCCGTGTATGTGACTTGTCTTATTATCAACCATATTAATCAATAAATTCCCAAGAAACGTCTAAAGGCAAAATTCCCCTAGAAACTATACAGAAAATTTGATTGGCTAATTTGAGGAATAATGACAGCCAAACATGCAGCTTTTAGTGATTTGGTCAAACAGCTTACTAGCAAGTAGAAATTAGGATTTTTATAAAAATAATTTGACTTATTATGTGGGGAATTACATTTTTAATACCTTGATATTTTTCCACTGGCTGAAATACACATGACACAATTGGTGGTGACAATCTCACAACTCAACCCCTCCTTTCTACAGCTTTGATCACCTATGGTCCCCCTGCAGGGACATGTTGTTGTCCACAATCCCAAAAGGAAATAGGTAAGATAAAGTTCACATAATTTTTTTTAAATTTTCAAAACACACAAATACTGTAGTTAGACCGTATAATACAGATTCTTACATGATGGCTCCTTAAAATGAGACAAGTAAAAATTTTACCAAATGCAGGGATTCATTAGTCCTTAATGTACGTACATACACATACACATACAAACTACACTGCCCGTCCAAAAAACGTCATCATCACTCAAAATTCATGCAACTCTGGACGGGAATAAAAGTTGTGACATGCAATGTTATTCCCGTCCAGAGTTTAATGAATTTTTTGCCAAGATCTCAATTTGAGCACAATGAAACAGATGAACATCTTTTCAACAACCATAGGCTGTGTCGTCCAACATTGTGGTTTAAGAAATGAGAAACATATTCATCCATACAGTAATTATTCAATGGGAGGCTCTTACCTACAGTATTTGCTTATTTAAATTTAGGTGGTGACTTTTGTTTTGGACGGGCAGTGTATATTTATCCTAATACAAACGTGCACAATATTGTATAAATTACATATTAATTTGCATCTATCACAATATCTTTATTCAAGTTTTTAAATGAAGTCTTTTGAGAGTTAAGCTCATTGTTTGCATGTGCGTCTACAGTACATTATTAGCATTAACCATCAAGTTGTATCCAAACTCTATATTGTCCACTAATAGTGCAGCCCTGAAGGGACTGGGGGCTTAAGGACAAAACAAGGGTCTCAGGAAGAGCCAATGACACAAAGCAACAGGTAGATCACTTTCCAAAGACAACATTAGACAGTCTAGACATGCAAGAGTGGACAGCTTTTCTTATAACCATTACTGGTCACTCACGTCACTTTGTTCTCAGGGTGCCAATATGTCACCCTAAGCCCAACACTGTGCTTGTTATGATTGGTGAGCTTATTGTCTGCCGGCTCTCCTTCCTTCTGAATAAAGGATTAGGAGCAGCAGCTGTGCAGTAATGCCACTGGGCATTATCAAGCTCGAGCTGAAGGTATAATGGCTATTCTGGAAGAACATAATACCCAGGCAAATATCACAGAGCTTGTTGTATAGCTGAAAAATGCACAAGCACATATCTGCGAAAAACACGACCCTGTTCAATTACTAATAACATCACACAACAACAAAACCTGATTTACACAACTACTTCTTTATATGTATTATGCATCAGGAAAACTGTCATTAGATTAGCCACTTAGTGATTAATTGCACTTATGTTAACATAAAAGCTTAAGAAAAGTTATTACAGAGCTCAAAGTCTTCTTGAGATATTGACAACTCTGCAGTCTTTCTTCCCAAACAGCAGTATTTACTCAGAGGGATATAAAAGTGTCATGTGAGACTGATGAATGGAGTGAGAGGGAAGGCCTCAGTCACACAACTTGAGTAATGTATGAGTCACAAGGACATCAAGGCCATTCCTGCAGTAAGTTCTACACCGTGTCAGTGTGTTTAGCTTTTCACACTTCTCAATTTATTTATTGGCTATAAATATAGTAGCACAAAATTAAACAGAACAATCATAAAAACAGACAGAGATAAGGGTTTATATGTTGTATTAAGCATTTATACCTTAAGTACTTGGACTTGTCCCTCATTTGTGATGTCCTTGAGTAATACACAGAAAGATCGGCACAATGATTCTGCATAGTTCTGTAAAAACAAATGTTCATAATTAAACATTTAATGTATTTGTTTTAATACAGGATAATTGTGAAGTAAGAAATTCCTGTAGCAATGTTTTGTGGCTCCAGCTACGTATTTGGTCAGTGTCAGTCGCTCTGTTCCATTTAGTCTACTGTCCTTTATGACAAATATACCCCTCTGTTATTAACATTTATTTTCTATCCATTGTTCTGCAATGTTTATAGGTTTTTATTTTTTATGGAATCATTACAATTACAATGTTTGAATAAATTACACAGAATTATGCACATGTGCAACTCACCTGAAGGAACTCTGTGGCAGACAAGTACAAGTAGGCGTTAACTATCTGAAAGCAGGTGCGCAGATTCTCAGAACTCAACTCTGAAACACAGCGACAGATTTGACCCTTCACAAAACTGCACAATAAGTAATTGATGAATATAAACAATGATAAAGAAATCAGAAAGAGAACATTTGCTAATCTGCTGCCTATGGACAGGGCTATTAAACTCGTGACAAATTACAAACACAGTTCGAGTTCATTAAGAGTTGTTCATTCATTCATTCATTCATTTTATACCGCTTTGTCTCGTTAGGGGTCGCGGGTGACTGGAGCCTATTCCAGCAGCTTTGGGCCTGAGGCGGGGTTCACCCTGGACAGTGGCCAGTAAGTCACAGGGCTGACATTTAGAGACAGACAGTGACAGACAACCATTCACTCTCACATTCATTCACTAGGGACACTTTAGAGTTACCAATTAACAGGTACATGCATGTCTTTGGACGGTGGGAGGAGTTGGAGTACCCGGAGAGAACCCACGGTAACACGTGGAGGACATGCAGACTCCTCACAGAAAGACCGGAGTCAGACGAGAATATTTGAGTCGGCCGGGTTTTGAACTCACAACCTTCTTGCTGTGAGGCAGGAGTGCTAACCACTCTGCTACGTGCACCCATTAAGAGTTGTGTCATTTATAAATATTTTCCTCAGCCAAAATGACAAGATACACAAAAGTAACAATTAAATCTCCAAAAATCCTTCCTCTGCCTGACTTTTTCATCTTCTATATACACTTGTTAGCAGTATGAGAATAAATTCCACATATAAACCATATATCCTGTTCAAAAACCTGTTTTAGATTGCTAAAGATAAATTTTGTGTCTGTGCTATTTTTAAAAACTTGCATGATGTAAAGCATTAAGGCATTGTAAGTCACCGTTAACAAGGATTACCTCTAAATTATTAAGCATGCAGTTCCATCTGCACGATTATTATCTGCGTTTTAAATACTTCCTGCTTCGTCTGTGATGCCAGCCTGACCTAGATTGTCAAAGATTATGCTTAAGGCTTTTCTGCTTTACACTTGTCAATTTGTATAGGCTGCATTTACTGTACATGATACGCCCTTTCAAATGAGCAAAAACAGAATGTTGACAACCTGGTAAAAAAAGTAAATACTAAAAGGAACCGTTGTGCTTTATAGGATAAATGCCCACAAGGTAACACTAGCACCGTGTGGACAATTTACAAACCATTATTAAATGAAAGTGCTGCGGAAAGAATTGACTATTGGTCTGTCAGTGTGTGAAGTCTACAGATAAGAGTAGCGTTGCTTCAAATGCTAATTACCTCTTGGATGATTAAACAGAGGGAAAAATATGCCCTAAAGTGTGTTGTGCAAGGCATTAAGTGAGTTGTAATTCCCAATGTACACACTGCTATGTGCAGCTGTGACAGTTATTGGTTACATCTTCTATGTTTTGTGAAGAAAAACAGCACAAATGCAATAAATTGGAAAATATAGGGGGCAACAATGAAATAAAGTTTGGTAAAGAGTACAAGTGATTAAAGCAGAGATGTAAAAATTGACTTTGTATATTTACCTTGGTTTTTCAAGCCATATATAACATGCACACAAGTCTCAGGGTAATGAAACCTGGCAGGGTTAAAGGACCGTAATACCGTGAGTAGTTCCTGTGTGATGTATGATGACATGAAACGAGACCCTTATTGAAAATAGAGTCTATACATACACTTCCAGACATAAGCATGAATAATTCCAATGTGATACATGTTGACAGATACTAACACCTCAGAGGGTTGCTTAGTCGATACAAGTTGACAGAGAAATATATTTCAACAGTTCCAACAATAGCTTTTTACTTCCTTCAAAGCACCTACAGACCACCAAATATAGCGTATTTATACGACACTATGTGTCACAGATCACTTTAGTCCAGGACTTACATAGACAGATTTGAGCTTCTAACTGGACAATTGTTTGGACGTGTCTGGCACACAGAATACAAAAAACACAAGTGCATTTCAAGCAGTCATTGTGTTTTGGATCGTATGCACAATGACTTTGCATCCTGGATGTTTGTGACTTTTTGTGCATACATTTTGCAATAACACAATTAATATATGGGAATATGTAAGGGGTCAGTGTGACCAGCTGCTTTAGGTTCATTTGATACTCATGTTGACATATGCAATGTTTTTCCCTCCAGCCATCTGCCGGCCATAGTAACGTAATGGCCATTATGTATACAGCCGTCTGCCATGTGCCCAAATACATATTTTTTTTTTTTTTAGTGGCCCATTTCATCAGCACATTTTGCTATATGCATATTCACAATGGCAAAAGCAGTTTGGGGTAACGACTGCAGCTCAAACTCGCAAAGCCATGGTGGAAACCAATAAAAAGATAATAACTGCTTTCAATTGCACAGATATCCACAAAAAGACAGAAATGACAAAGCTGAAAGATGAAACAATCTACTATGTAGTAAATCAATTATTTAGCTGTTGCACATTTCTTATTCTAGTTTCCAGGAGTGCTGGAGTAGAGATTGTCATGTGGAAATAGAAAAGATGAAAGCCTAACAAATGCTTCCTTGTGGTCAGGTGATACTGTATGATTTGAGGAAAAAAGCAAAGACAACAGATTGTTTAAACAGCAGGCACACAAGGGCACTATATACTATTTGATAAAGGAACAGGAAGGAGGATGGTTTTGTTGTGTATAGATTTTCTGGAATTGTGGAACATTTTTACTAAAATAAGGATGTGAACTACAATATCATTGTTTATCAAGTCAATTATCAACAAGAAACATGGTACATAAAAGTAAGGTCTACTTTTTGACCTACTACACCTGTTGTTGAAACTCCACAACCCTTCCTGTTTAGAACATGTGAACAGCTATTGAAGCCCATGTGCATGTGAACAAACCCCAAGTAAATGAGTCTTTACTTGGATGATTTAAATTACTTCATAAATGCCCAATAACTTCATTGGATTCGAACTGCCAACCTTCTGGTTATAGGATGACTGTGGGATAGTTTTTGAAATAATGCTGCTCCTGTGTATGTATTTGCAGGCTCATTAAACATTTTTCAGCCAAACAAAATACATGTTTGATGGATGAGGGTCTTTAAAGATTTTGTTATGATGTGATCTATCCAGCTGGGAATATAATTTCATGAGCAATAATTATAAAATCCATTTCAAATTAAAATTTCCTCTCGCCGCAGAAAACCTACAAACCAAGAAAATTATGGTTTGAAAAACATTGCAAATAGCTGCACTAACAAGTAAAGATTCTTTTCAGATACACAATAAAGAGAATAGAAAGTATAATATCAGTTTCACTTAAAAGTTTAACTCAAGTTAAATTAGACTGGATTTAGAGTTGTGCACTGCAATAGGTTTCTACTAAACAAAAAGCCTTAAGTTGCATTAATATTGCAGTTCAAAGCACAGGCCTCCACCCCACAACCCTCCAGAGAAAACTGATCAGCACCTTTCAGATCAGTGCTTTTAGTGCTACCGAGAGCTTTTTACAGAGACACAAAAATGATGGTTCATTTAGTGAGGCAGGCAAAGAGATGGGTACAAGATTGCATCCTCAAGTTGTGATGGTAAACATGCATTTTACCTTTTCACTTTGCCTAAAACTTCCAGTAAATGGTGCAATTTCATAAAGAAAAATAACTTTCTTTTTTTTTTTGCAAAAGCCATACAGGCATCCACTGCTGTGCTTTCCCCAAGAGGAGGATTTTTGATTAGTCACTTGAATGCTACAGAGACATTTGCTGCAAGCTGATGGTGGCCTATATTTAAAGAGTCTTTTGGATATTGATTCCTTTTCACTTTTTCACTTCCATTTGAGTAATTTATGAAAAATACAGGTAAACGTTGAAGAGAAACAGCAAAGGCAGAGGATATTTAGGGAAAACTAAAAGATGTATGCCTTTGGCTTTTATTGCAATTGAGAAATGTGGTTAATTCTATGCATTTTTTTTTTTTTTTTTTTTTTTTTTTACACAACAAGCCTCTAGCTTCCGAATTCAAATTGATTTCTTTTTAGAGATCAAAGACGCTCATAATGGAAACCAAAGAAAGCGGGACACACAGATCTCTCACACACACAGTGACTTGCAGATTGGTCGTTCAGTGTAGGACTTATTAAGACGGAGAAGCAAAAAAACTCCCCTCACTCTTTCCTTTCCCCCACATACTCCTCACAACTTTGTGACCCATTTACTTTAATTCTATTTAGTAAAGTCAGTTCATAACATAATTTTTTAGAATTACAGAAGTGTTTACCTTAAACTTTAAGTGTGATGGCCACCTGCAATACCTTAAATTATCTGTAGATTGTGAATGCTTGCTAATTGCACATTTCACGTCACTGCCTACCTGTTCTTATTTCCATTTTTCTTCTTAGGTTGTTTAGCTGTGTAAGCAAACATAGCCTGCATTGGAATAGAAACTTTTCCTGTAAGATTAGCTGCCAGCCAGAAAGGGCTTCTTCTTTTTGAATGGCAGCAATCTCTCTTTTAAGCAACATGTAATTGGCCAAAGCTTCACATTATGACCTGAAAAGTCTCTATTATAATTATATACATAATAAAGTCTGACAAGGTTTTAAGCTTTCATTTTGTCACAGATAATTCTTATTTCAATACAATATTAGATGATCAAAAGGCTTTCCAGAGTTAAACTGGGCACTGCATGTTTTAAACGCATCTAAACAAAAAGATACTGTCAGGAACACTTATTTAAGAGGAGGACTTTGAATATCATGGTCAGTTTTTGCTGATGGACTACTCAAGAGTATCCAAAGGATTAAATTACCCCCACAACTACCTAATCTTTAATCTGTGAGTGAAGTTGCACAAGCACAGAGCAGCGTTCAGTCCGTCCCTTCATAACGCTGCCACCACAGCCGCTGCCTGTCTCACTGATAAGCTGTACACATACTGTAGCAATATCCTCTAAGGGAGAGTTTTGTCTGAATATCAATACGAGAGGAGCTACAGGCACGACTATTCACGGAAAAACGAATTGAATTCTCATTCTGGGCTTGAAGCAGGTCAGACAGCACAGAGCACTGAGGCCTGGGCTTGATAAGACTTTCATCATCTCCACCCCTCACTACTGCAGATGAACCCAGGCCACCATAAGTGTCCTTGGATGAATACAAACAGCCTGATGAAATAACTCCACATCTGCTCAATGGAGGTGAATTCAGTTCCATTTCCACATAGCTCCATCTTTTCATTCAAACACTAATATGACAATTAGGGGTGCGCCAAAATATCGATATGGCGATATCTCGCGATATTTACTCCCTCGATCGATTCTCGATGCGCTCTTGCCAAGTATCGATCTTAAAAGCCATTATAAAACGCTCTATTCATTATCCCTTGATGAGACCGTTCTCCGGAGGCAGATAGGGGGCGCGCGTTGTGAGTTTGGCTGTTGTGGGTGGAAGAAGAAGACATGTCAAGCGAGGAAAAGGTTAAAGGACGCTCCAGCAACATTTAAGTCCAAAGTGTGGACTCACTTTGAATATTATAGCAGTTCGGACGGGGCAAAGCTAAAAAATACTACGCAATATGCACAAACTGCTTTGCAAAAGTCCGCTACACGGGAAACACAACCAACATGCACACAGCCACCTCACGCGGCATCACCCGGAGCTCTGTGAGAAAGCCGTGGTTGGTGCTGGCTCAAAGCTGACACAGCCAAGTTTAGTGTCTAGGAGATGGTCTCCAGGTATCTTGCGCAACAGCCAGCTTTCTGTGCTGCCCTCTTATCACCAGAGGTAAGAAAAGTTTGCAATGTAGAAGTTGTAATCTACAGTATATGTGTAATAAATGTGAATAATTTATTGTATACAATTAATAAGTTTGTAAATAAATACTAATACATATGAAATAAACTTAATAGAATGAATAAACAATAAATAAATACTTTATACTTACTAATTATATATATATATATATATATATATATATATATATATATATATATATATATATATATATATAAAATGTAACCTCCAAATAAAAATTTACTAGTACATTAAAGTTAAATTTAATTTACAGATTACTGGTAGTACTAATTGCAGCAATGTTACACTAAAATAGTGTCTGTTTTGTTGCAACTAATAAGAGAGAAGTTTTTTTTGTTATTTTGTTTTCAGCAAAAAAAATAAAAAATGGAGATTAAATTTTCCTAGTTTAAAAATAAATCTTTTTATTTCTTGAAACATGATATATCTTGAGTTATTATTGATAATACATCGATTATCTTAGTATTGCCATATCGTGATATTATCGGTATCGTGAACAGTGTATCACGTATCGTATCGTATCGTGAGGTACCCAGTGATTCCCAGCCCTAATGACAATAGTGAGGGAGATGCACGGCCAATCAACCTCTCCAGTTTTATTCTGTCAGTTTCTGGTCTTGTTAAGATGTAGAATAAAATACAACTTCATTCCACAGCAGGGAAATTTACAAAAAACAGAATATAAAAAGGCAAATAATCAACAACTAGGGATATTATGAATACAATAAACACAAAAAATAAGAGTATTTACTACCAACAGCTCCCTGCACAATGTGCACACACAAAAAATAAATAAAATAAATAAAAATAACCTCATTACTCGTCCTGTCTCCAGATTCAGGAGGCCGTGTAAGATATAAGACTGAGGTGCTAACTTTTTCAGTGTAATCAACATACTGTATTATCAGCAAATCCCACCAGAAAGAGAGTTCTTGCATTCCTTCGGCGATAATGATTTCTTGTCTCCGTCTATGTTTATTGTTCTCAACAGCCGATCCATGTTGTCTACACTTAGTCGTGTACTCTCAAAAACTGTGCCAAAAAGCATAATTTTAACAAAAAAATACAGAAAAGGCTAAAAATAAGCATAGCAAAGCAGAATAAAAAAGCTCCAAGGTGAACTTGGTCCATTTTCCATCACTGGTCAATCCAACCTCAACGATAGACCGTCAAAAACTCATCAAAAAAAAAAAATAATAAAATAAAAAAACTGTCAAATGTTCAAGTTTGTCTGCTGCAATTAAATTTTAAAAGCCAGATATTCATTTTAACCACTTCATATTTGGTTGATTTAGGCAAACAACTGTACAAAGTATAAAAATTCCCAAAAGATCATTAAAAGTCCAACACACACACACAAGTTTGCCAAATCATTGCTGTGAATGCAATTACATTTCCACAAAGAAATAGAAAGTGAAGAGCCATTACCATTCTGCACACATCCATTTGCCATCATTTGATATAATCAAATTGTCACAAAAACAGCTGCTAAAGCGCTGATTGTGCCTTAGTCAGTACATCCTACAATAGCCCTGGGCATATGCTGCACCATCCGCTTTGGTTAACAACATTAGCAGGAAAATGAGCCACACGTCTGACTGTGATAACTGCCTCTAATGGTTATTGGGATCACCGCTAAAACTTTGGTCATCTCCCAACGCTGCTGCTGTACGTGACAGGGCTGAGAAGTAGTTAGAGAAAAAAAAATTGTATTTATAAGTGTTGACAAACTGCAATTACAAAGACCAATTCCATCCACAACTACTGATCAAGAGTTTTAGCAACCATAATTAATATAGAATATCCTGTTATATTGTTCCAATAATTCAAGGGTCCAAGAGAACATCTGACGAGAGGCCCACTGGTGTTTTAACACAGACCTGTAGAAGTTGTAGAACATAGCAGCAGCTGTAGTTATTGCCAGATTATACTCTGCACACTATAAAACATAAAAATAAAATGAAATGAAAAGCGGCAGCAAAGAGAATCTGAAAGAGGTAAGGCCAACTCCCTTTGGTGCTAGACTGAGTAGGTCTCTGAAAAGCCACGGGTGAGTAATCATGCTTGAAAGAAGCAGCAGCTTCAAAAGCTCAGCAAGGGATTCAGTGAAGTGGCAGAAATAAACTATTACAGGGAGATCCCATGTCTGCAATGACAGCGCTGATGAGGAGACGGGCTGTGTCCAGTAAACATAACATCTCTCCTCAGTCACACACTGCACATTTACAACCCAATAAACTAATAATGAGAATTATAAAATGGATCATCATTTTAACTGATCAAATTAACTGATTCAATCAAAAGTTAATCCACTGTAGCACAATTCAGAATTAGAGTATAAAGATTTATTACAAGCCATAAAAGGTGAAATAAGTGTGCTCGCTGTGGAAGACTATAAGAAAGTTATCTCCTGATGGAGATATTCTCCATCTTTAGAAATAGGCTGTTACCCTAGAGACCCTTCTGAGCATTTCCTTGACTGGGTTTATTCAGGCACAAAGCAAGGCTGAAGGCTCCTCTAATATTTAGGAGTGGATGGATGGAGTGTCATGTCTCTGGCAGCACTAGTAATTGCCAGCTGATGGGATGTTAATCATCAAGATATATTTTGCATTGCTCAATTTGTTCTTGCATTAACCTAATGGCAGAATGTAAAAAGCTCAACTTTTGTTATATACAACTGCTGTAGGCTTCACTTAATGGATCTGACCCGGGGCTGAGAGGGAATCAATGGGAAAAAATGTGTGTCTGAGCATAATGAGCCTACACACAGTGGGGCAGGGTCAGGTATCATTCTGAGGTAATTGTACAGATGAGACTTAATCTATGGAAATAATGATAAAAGGTCAAACAATTTGGAACAAAAGACAATGTATAAATAATATTTAATGGTGATTTTAGAAAAGAAGAATGATTTCAGTTGATCCCAAGACAAACGCTTTCCATCTGTTTTAGGACTAAAGCCATTCAAAGTTACAGTGGCATTAAACTATGAGCCAGGTGAAAAGTTGAAGATTTAGTAACAGCTCGACATCAAAATGAAATGAAAATAAAAATGAAGTACAAATGGTTACTAATGGATTCTGAAACTGTTCACATTCATCAGCATAATGCCAACAACATACTGCAGTTTCTGCTATTCATCATCACTAGGCAAAACACCAAACGTAGCTGAAGTGTTCAAAGTGTGGTGGCAGCGATACAGAGAGTAGTCCTAGTCGCACAATTTAGCCGAGGCAGGGCTCTTGACATTCTAATTAGGGAATTTGCTGCTCCAGTTTAGCAGTGATGGAGCAGGGCTCTTTATCAGGCAGGCCAGGCCACATACCTGGCATGCTTTGACACCGAACTGAGCCAGACTCTCAATGGCCCACATCCCTCCGCTGCTCTCCACGGACTAAATAAATGAACCACCGGATGTTCTAATGAAAACCAGCCAAAGATGATGACTGGCCAAAGTTATGCATAAACGACTACAAAACAACAACCAACTTCAATCCTGAAGGAGACACTTGATATAGAAAAACTTTATGTAAATCATCACATTGTGGCAGAATGTTGGCCAACATTGTAGGTGCCATTTGTACAAACACTTTAAAAGTTTCAAAACGATCACGTTCTGTACACTACATGTCTGTTCAAAGAGAGAGTTACAAGGTAAAGTACTTACATGTAATACTCTTACCTTAGGGAACAGAAGATGAATTGCATTTTTTTTATTATTTCTATGCCTTGTGTATTGTAACTCTTATAATACAGAAAATGATTTGGATCAGCAAAGATACTGCCTGCATATTAAAATATCCTATATTAAACTCACATTTATCTTTAGAGCTGTGATTTCTTTTTATTCAGAGATTTTAAGTGTTTCAGAGCATTTTCTTGCCAATGAAAAGACATAAGTCGGCAGTGGCTCAGTGGTAGACCGGCCGTCCTTCAACCGGAAGGTAGTAGGTTCGATTCCCGCTCTCCCCACAGTTCATACTGTTGTTGTGTCCTTGGGCAAGACACTTAACCCACCTTGCCTCCAGTGTCCGTAGCACTGGTGTGTGTGAATGTGTGTGACTGTAGAGGTGTGTTTGGTGGTAGGTAGAGCGCCGTTTGTGTGGCAGCCCCCTTCTCTGTCTGCCCCAGGAGTGGATGCGTATGAATGGGGTGAGTGGAAGCAAGATGTAAAGTGCTTTGGGTGCCCGAGAAGGGTGCAGGAAAGCGCTATATAAATGCATGCCATTTACCATTTACCATAAGTGAGCCCTTAGCTCAGTCGGTAGAGACATGCTAAATATGACTCGAGTCATCTGCCCAATGTCATTCTCTCACCCCGTTTCCTACTGTCTACTATCAAAATAAGTCGAAAAAAAGAAAAGAGAAACGTAACATTCATAAAGTACTTTTGTATACTGTTTATGTTCACAATACGATGGGCCTTTTCTATCTTTCAGTGAGAAAAAAGTTAGATATGGAGATGACATAAGGGGTACAAACATAATGAATAAATCTTTAATGCAAATTTATTAACATTTTTAACATTATTTTCTAATGTAATTCATTCCCATCGATCACCTGCTGGGTATGACCCCCCCCCCCTTTCTCTATCCTCTGAAATGATTGGTTCCCACTGCATTCATCTGTGACTGTCCTTACTCTCAGGTCCAGTGCATTCGCCTCCCAACTGTAAACCGTCAAATGCTCCAGTAAGTCAATCAAGCTACAGTCATGTTCATATTAGTCCGACTGACTTGTTATGAGCAGAAGCATCAAATCAATACCTCTCCCGATTACTCTAACACACACACCTGCAGGCACCTCAGCAGTCCCTCCAGCCTGTGATAAATCACCCAACCAGTTCCATTCAATCTGCCACCAGTCACAGCTGCCTGCAAACTCAGTAGTGGCTCTGGTGCCTGGAGGCTACAGCACAGCCAAATCTGTAATCTGTACAGGCTCCATGATCATTTACTGCTGTTGTGGAACTTGTCAATCTAGTGCTTCAACTTTCATTCCTCCTTCAATTCTTTTCTTTTCTTTGAAAGTTATGCAATAAAAAAAATATTAAAATATTATAACAGCCTGCTATAATTAAAGGGATAGTCTAGTATTCTGTAAAAGAGGGTCCCATAAGATACTTAGGGTTGGTCATTTTTATATATTTTATCTCAAGCAGCACAAAGCCAATGAGACAAAGAAAAAGAACACACTAAAATAAATTGGGTGAATCTTCAAAATAAATACAAAAAACACAAAATAAAGGTTTTATGAGATTTTTAGAAAGTTGTAATGAGCTGAAATAAACACCTTTCTCTTACTTATATACTGTAATTGAAATAGACAAAAACAAAGATGTGCTCATCTAAAAAAGGTTTTAGTGGAAATTAACCCGTTTGACAAAAACTAATGAGCTTTGTGTAATGCCCGGGAAACCTCGTGCTCTCCGGTGCTTGTTTGTCTTTCCACTGTTAGGCTATGACACTTATAAGTTCAAGTACATGTTGTATTGATAATACAATCATACCCCCCCTTCCCCCCATGTTCAGCTATATGTATGAAC
Source organism: Neodontobutis hainanensis (assembly GCA_024349245.1). NCBI lineage: Eukaryota > Metazoa > Chordata > Actinopteri > Gobiiformes > Odontobutidae > Neodontobutis > Neodontobutis hainanensis. Next base: position 152,193 of record JALDNG010000019.1, read on the forward strand.
ACAATTCCCCAGACACACTACATAGTGAAGCATCTGCTGAGAGAGAGGTCTGCCTTGGATATACTGTATGAGAGTTGTTCAAAGAGACCATTTCGTGGCAGGAAATCATAATAAATGGTAAACACTAAGCATGTCAAAATAACTTACCAAAAAGAGCTTTAGATCTTTAAAAAAAAAAAAAAAAAAAAAAAAAAGTGGTACCAGTATGAGCAGTATATGTAGGTCTTGAGCACAGAATCTATAAATTATTATGAATATCGAAGAGCTACATCCCCTTTTCTAATTTTTAGACAGCCACTTCAAAATGCTCCTGTAAGTTTTCTTTTTTCGCCATTTTTCAAGTATAATCTCTACAGTTACATAGTCCGTTTTTAAATTGTGTAGTTGTGTACAGTGAGTAATGTACAGTGAGTTTCTTATAAAAAGGTAATTATTTGTATATTTATATATGTATGCCCTCTAACCGTGACGAGGACAAACACATATGCGCCAATAAGAGCTGCAACCACAGGGGTCTGGTGTGAGCTCACCGAGCAGGGCAGACATGTTCTGGAAGATTCTGAGCAGCTCCGGGGTGATGGCTGGGCTGTTCTCCAAAGTCACCAACCTGTGCGATCAGAGACAGGATAGCAGCAGAAAACAACAAACAGAGGGAGAGGGGGGAGAATTAAAGAGGATAATAAAGGCAAGGTTGTGAACAAGGACAATGTCAAAGAAGATATAGGAGATGGCAAAGGAAAGTAGGAGAACAATTAAAACACGATTAAAAAAGAATAAATGAAAAGGCTATGTTGGATCTAAAATTAAACAGACCCTCTTACTTGAAAAATCTAAATCAATGAAATGGCAAATGAAACATCTTTGAGCATAGAGTATGTTAATTTAAAACTATTTCTATAAGCCATTCTGTTTGAAAGAAAGTAACAAAAGCAAATTACTAAACAATATACCATCAATAATTCTTATCAGTCGAATGAAAATCAAAGACACTTCTGCTGTGCATATGATAAAACACAAAGGCAGGTGAGACGTTTATGAAGGCTTTGTCGTTTGCTTCACAAAGGCAAAAAAAAAAGCTCAACCGATAGTGAGAGAACACAGAGGTTTCCAGCTGATCAAAGATGAAAGCAGGAGAAAATTATATAGACTTTGTAGTGTAAACAAATATTTAGGACATGACTGTTTATCAGAAAGAATAAAAGACGGGACAGAGACATAAGACGGCTTCTTTGTGTTTTAAGCACACTGCCTCTGAACACTGCAGCTCCACACAGTGGGACAGAAAGGAAAGATTAAGGAGAAAGATGAAGGGAGAGGACAATCAGTAACTCATTCTCTTTTATTCAAGAGAACCTTCTGGGCTGGGTGTATATATGCAGCAGATTTTTCACATAGCATAAAATCACAGGTTTGAAACAACAAAGAGCTGCAGAAATTCAGCTTCCCTGCCCTCATGATCTCACTTCTAAAAGTAAGTCTGAGCCAGTCTTTAAATTTACAGCTCTTCATGGGAACACACTATCACACCAACTACAAGACATTCTAAGAGCCACATGGAAAACCCCGTTTTTGTTGGATAAAAGCCCCTGACAAAATGGGCTGCCCTCCAAGTACAAACATATTTATGTGTAGGTGTAAACAGAGATGTCCTGGCACAACCCTGTTCTGAGGACTCTCTGACGTGTTCTTACTGTGTTCGGGGGTGTGACCTTACCAAAGCTCCAGTCCATCCTCTAGTAAGTACACATGTGGTGGCTGGGACACGTCTGTGCTCAGCTGAATGACGGGAAGAAGAAAAGGGTAGAGGTTTTTACTCTCCGCCCCCAGGCCCTGGAAGAAGACACACACACACACTATGTCAGCTTTGAAGAAGGACACAGAAGGGCGATAAAAAAATTGTACTTTAAATCGTGTGACAGACAATGCAAGTAGAAAACGTCTTCATCACACACAGCTTTGGGGTTTCTTCTCAAGGCTGGATCACACTGACTTTAGGCTAGGCTTCACCAGTGGCACAGAATACTTTATTAGAGTTAAGAAGCATAAAGAAGGGCTGCAGGCAGTTTGAAGTTTTCTTTCTTTCAACAAAGAAGTGGCATAAATGGAGTCAGTTAGTATTTCGGGCATTAATACATTTATAGTTTGTTTATTTTTATATCAAATTTTAAATTACATGGACTTTGACTAATTTTAGTAACTTCAAGCTGTGGATAACATTGTGGGACTATACTTAGGGCTTGTGACTTTAAGAATGGAGGCAGAATGACTTCTTCCACACGATGCACAATAACCCAAGTCTTTATTTTAATTGCACAGAGCAGCAAATTTTGAGCAGCTCATAATTTAAATACTTAAACTGACTTGTACATTGCTTCTGCCAATATTTATCAACAGAGACATTTTTCATATTCTTGTATTTTGATTTGGTTTATAGTTAATTTTGAAATAATTTTGTTCTGGGCAAGAGCTTGTGACCTCTAAAGAAAAACATTTACATTTATATATACGCCGTAAAAGGGAGAAAAATAACCTACCCTTGAGAAACTGTCAGGGAGGTTACAACACTACACAAACGACACCAGACAAAACTAAGTAGACAGATATAACACTATGTCTTTGACGCATACGCACACACTGATGACAAGTTAAGGTTTTCACAAAGTGACAGCCATGTTAACAGTGGCTTTGAACATGTCCTTTAAAATATTCTTTCCCCTTGAAACTTCAGTCCCATCTTCCCCAAAATTCTTGTCTTTCAGTCCCAATGTAGCCTTTTTTAGATATGACCATGCCCTTTCAAAGAACCTCCATCGCTTTGCATTTTATTCAGCCACTTATGTCTTTACAATAAACACCGACAAGAGAATTTGTTTCGGTATTGGAGGGGAAACTGGGGAATGCGAGAGGCCTGAACGTGTGTAAAGGCACAGAAAATGAAAGGCAACACTCGACTGCCATATTGTTTTGCAGTGGATGCAACATTTGTTCCACCCTGCATCAAGACTTTTTTTGAGAGAGAATGTTTAACACCGATCAGTTGCCAATAAGTATTTACTATGCGGTTACTATACTTTCAAAACTGCAGCTGCTGTTTAAAGTAAAACAATTGATATTAATACTTATTGAACAATTTGTGATTAAGTGTTATGTGTCACAATTTTTTGTCAAACATAAAAAATAAGACATTTCCTAAACTAAGGTATATCTCCATGTTATTCTTGTCAAAAGGTTGAAGCATAAATCATACCTGAACCAGGTGGATGAGAGTAGTGAGTATGGCACATCGCAGCATGTTGTGTTCCTCAGACTGTTTCCAAAGGACAGGTAAGTATTGTACAAGACAGCCTACATATGGTCGAATCTGAAAAAGAAATTAGACACATTATCTTAGGCAATACTTTCATTTCACAAATTTATATTAATGTTGTGCAACAGTCAGATGTACACCGACAAATATAAACCCGATTCCCAAAAAGTTGAGACACTGTACAAATTGTGAATAATAACAGAATGCAATGATGTGGAAGTCTCAATATTTTATTCAGAATATCACATAGATAAACTGAGAAAATCTACCATTTTAAGGGAAGAATAAGTTGATTTAAAATTTCATGGCATCAACAAATCTCAAAAAAGCCCATGGCCAAAAATTCAAAAGGCCATGTTTACCTCTGTGTGGCATCCCCTCTTCTTTTTGTAACAGTCTGCAAACGTCTGGGGACTAAGGAGACAAGTTGTTTTAGGAAGTCAAGTTTAGGAATAGGAATGTTGTCCCATCCTTGTCTAATACAGGCTTCTAGTTTCTCAACTGTGTTAGGTCTTCTTTGTCGCATCTTCCTCTTTATGATGCGCCAAATGTACTGGAGGCTGGCCAATTCAGTCCAGGACCCTTTTTCTACGCAGCCATGATGTTGTAACTGATGCAGGATGTGTTCTGGCATTGTCATGTTGGAAAATGCAAGGACTTCCCTGAAAGAGATGACGTCTGGATGGGAGCTTATGTTGTTCTAGAACTTAGATATATCTTTCAGGTTTGATGGTGCCTTTTCAGATGTGTAAGCTGCTCATGCCATACACACTCATGCCCCCATCCCATCAGAGATACAGGCTTCTGAACTGAGCGCTTGGAACAACTTGGGTTTTCCTTGTCCGGGTGACATGGTGTCCCAGTATACCAAAAAGAAAGTCTGAACAGTTTTCCACTTTGCCACAGTCCATTTTAAATGAGCCTCGGTCCAGAGAAGACGCCTGAGAAACTTTCCATTATTGCTCCACTATTTTTCGCCGCAGCATTAGGAGAACTGGTGATCCTCTGTCCATCTTGACTTCTGAGAGACACTGCCACTCCAAGAGGCTCTTTTTAAACCCAAGCATGTTGCCAATTGACCTAATAAGTTGCAAATTGGTCCTTCAGCTGTTTTCTTTTTATTTACATTTACCTTTTCCGGCCTCTTATTTCTACCGGTCCCAACATTTTTGGAATGTGTAGCTCGTATGAAATCCAAAATGATCCAATATTTGGAATGACATATCAAAATGTCTCACTTTCATATTTTATATGTTATCTATATTCTATTGTCAATAAAATATAAGTTTTTGAGATTAGTAAATTATTGCATTCTGTTTTTAGTCACAATTTGAACAGTGACCCAACATTTTTTAAGAATTGGGTTTTAGTACTTTCTACCACTGATTATACAGTCATTATCATCAAAAGATGTACCAATTACAATACTTTACTGGTGAAATTGCCAAGGAACATGATACTCATTCAAATCAGTACCAGATAAAGCTCCACAACTCTTTAATTTTGCTTAGCTTCCTATTGCATCTTTGATATAATCTATACCATACAGACATGAGTGATCACAATGATAGAGACCATAATACCAGTGTTTTAGTCTAGCCAACTGCTAACATATACTGACAATCCTCATTTTCTCTGGCTGCTGCTGTAACCATGTGTTGAGTAAAGGCCCATTTGAATGCATTATCAAGCTACCAACTGAATTGTCTTCTTTAGGAAAATCACTGTTTACTGAGCAGTCCCCTGTTAGAATGAAACCGTTTAATTGGAAGGTAAATGCTGAGAAAAAGTGTTAAAGTGGTGCAAGTGTAGACACTGCACTTTAACGAGTCTCTGTGTGCTTGATCACGCGGCATGCTAGCAGCAAATTGCATTCCTGACTCTTATGTAGCACCAGGCCTGTCAAGTATAACACCAAATATGTGGACTTTAAGAGGTTTCCCGCGAGCCCTCTTCTGATTTGTACAAACCCCACACAAGGCCCTGTAGCCATTTTGTGACTGAGATGCACACCACACACTGTGATTTTTCTGCTCAATTACACCTACATAAGGACTTGGCAAGGAGCAGACAGAAAAAAAGAAAAAGAAAAAGAACATAAAGCCTTGAGGACAAAGATAATATGTTAGGAAAAAAAACAAGCCCAGAAACGTGCCTCGGATGACATTTCTGTGAATGACAGTAAAAAAAAAAAAAAAAAAAAAAAAAAAAGAAAATGGCAAAAGCCCATCAAATCTGTCATCACGTTCACTTCAACTGGAGCTGCACTCACAGTTGCGTTGCCTGGCGCAGCTGCTTCCAGTCCTTGTGGGTTCAAAATCCCTTGTGAGCAGTGTAAGAATATTAATGGGACTTTTTCTGACTCTGGAAGTTTAGCAGAGGCCAGTGACAAGGGAAGACTTAAACAGAGTGACAGTTCACAAGGATGAAAGCCATTTCTGTGACGGATTTGAGTCAAGGCAAAAAAGGTGCTTAAAATGGATCTGAAAAGAGCTTCGGGGGGTCAGGAGGGGGGTCAACTTTAAGTGATGACAGTAGAGTGGATTAGATGAAAAAATTCAACAAAAGAAGAGCAGTGGCAAAGGGGAAACCGTAGTGTTAATGGTAAAGGGGAAGAGAATCTACTTCGACGACAATTTGAACTCGGATTACAACAAATCAATAAATGCTTGACTTATCTTTTGAATTGCAATTGCGTTTCTAGCAGCTTGCTTTTTTGCAGTTTTATTTTTTTATACAGGTCTAAAATAGAGTAGCTGTCAGGCATTGTGGTAAAATAAAGTCCTACCTGGGTATTGACCCTCTCGATGACACAGGAGATGACATGGAGCACCTGCATTTTAGTGTCACACTCTGTCACCTGCTGCAGCAACTGGAAAAGCAGCCCAAAGATCGACTCTAGGTACTTCACACAAGAAAAGGAAAAACTATGAGTTCACATCAAGAACACTGTAAAAATGACTAGATGAAAGAGAATAAATACTCACTGGAAGAAACTGTTCTGTCCGAAACTCAAAGTCATCAACAGGTGACAATGTGTTAAGGACAAAAATCAAACATGGCACTGTTTAATGACAAGGAAAAAAAGAAATTGTGATATCTTTCCAAGGATATTGAGCTTCAGAGTTGTTGCAGTCTCAATGCGCACCTGTAAAAAATAAAAAAAACAATAAAAAATAAATGAGGAATATTTTTGAGAGAACATGCTGAAAGAGAAACACAAAGCTCAGTATTATAAGCCTCACATACAGGGCTTGAGGCAAGTTGAGTCAAGCTGTGCAAGAGTGATAAATGTGGAAAGCTCAAATTAGGTTAAAGATAAAAGTGAGAAGGGTGAAAACTGCTGCAGGGAATTTGCCACGCAAACCATTACAGACTATAGACGTGCGAGTGAAACTTCTCAGTAGATTGTGAAACATGTAGGACTGATGGTTGTTCTGGCTCAAACAGTGGCAGAATTCAACTTGTCCATCCATCTTCTTCCGCTCTTCTGGGGGAATACCAAGGCATTCCCAGGCCAGCCGAGAGACATGGTTCCTCCAGTGTTTCCTAGGTCTTCCCCGGGGCCTCCTCCCGGTGGGGCACGCCCAGAACACCTCCCCATGGAGTTGTCCAGGAGGCATCGGGAACATGCTTGAGCCACCACAGCTTGTGTTCAACATAAAGATACGTGATAACTAAATAGTGAGCAGCTTAGCAAACAAAGACTCAATATGATAAAGAAAACAAAGGATTTATATTAAATAAGATTATCTTTTTGTATCTTCATTTTACATCTGACTGTCGTCTTGGCCTAATTAGAAGCTCTTAAAATAAAAGAAAGTAACATAAAACACTCTGCATCGGTATTAGCAAATGTTACACAAGGACAAATTTTTCAGAATTGCAATCAGATAATTAAAATGCCTTTATTCTTTGGTATATAATTTATGGTCCTACTAATGCCAGCAAATAATTTGTCAAATAATCATGTCAGGAGAGGTTATAGTTATAGAACAGTATAATAAATTTACAGTGCGTAGAGTAATGTTGGAATAATGAGGACCTGTGAGAAGCACACATTGCCCTTCTGTGACCCACAGATCATAAAAAATGATTAATGTTTTAGTGAAGCTGCATCAACATGTGACAAAAGGATCCTTGATGAATGTGGCCATCAGCTGCCATCAGCACAAGCCCAGTAAGCACTTAGCCACTAATGAGACAAAATGTTTTTCAGTTCTACGCTGAAAAATACAAGATGAATAACTGATTGATAAAATATTCAGTCAAAATACGTGTGTGTTTGTTTCAAGAAAGGACACATTTCCATCGCATGAGCTGACAACTAAACATGCCAGTATTAGTTCTTCAGCAGTTTTATTAAACATTTAAAATGCTCACTTTTGTCTTTTGGAGGTACATTACACTGATGATTGACAGTTGTAATGACAAAATCACTGCCAAGAACAGATGTGAGAGTCATAATTAGACATCTGGCATCAGACAACACTTTCTTGTGTCTCTACTACACGTTCAACTCGCAGCAGCTTTAGAAACAGCAGCATTTTTACCACACCTTCCATCCAGCCATTAAGAGACACTCATTTATCCATTTTTATAGGCCATCGCGTTTTACCTCTCAATTTACCACATGAATCAGGAGTAATTGCAGACGAGATGACGCATGTGTTCTTGAACATAGGCACATCTGAGCAGTCAAAACATGTGGGACTATGGGATTGCAAACCTGAGGCACTGATCCATTTTTGTGGCACCTTAAAGCTTTTCTAGAGTCAAGAGAAGGTGAGAGGAAATGGGACTTGAGGTTGATGCCATTAAACCTGCCGAGTCAGCAGCATTTTGTTAACTGTCACAAACAAATGGACAACAACTATTAATTTAGGTAATTGTTTTCCTGGAATAATTTGTTAGGTATGTACAATCAACAGGTCAGCAGCTTTACTAACCCGTCCCTTTGAAAATTAAGGTATTACTCATTTCTACACATTACATAACACAGGTCATTGAATGAAATCAATACGTCCCGAGTATGTTTGTTAGTCTAATTTAACAAACGGATACATAAATAAAACTGCCATCTCGTCTAAATCACTCACTCTCCTTAATGTGCACCACACAAAAGTTATAACAGCACTGATAACCATTTGTAGAGGCTGACAAAAAGTGTTTTTCTCTGTTAAGCTATTAAAACTTTATGAACAATAATTCCTTCTGGCCAGGAGGTCTTAATTGTTCCTGACCATATTGATTAACAACCACAAATTATTGGTGAGTTGGAAGAAAGATAGTGTGAGAAAATCCCTTTAAAACCGTTAGTGCAGGGACATTAGGAGTTCTGGCAACATTTTCTGTTATTTATAGCTCAAACTATTGCTCTGGATAATGAAGTACTGAATGAAACTAATATCCCTTTGATACTAGATAAAAGAGTTAAATGAGTTATAACTTTATGTAAATCTTAAAGTATTTCCAGAGAAGTCAACCCCTATCTATCAAAACTTTAAAACTTAAGTGGGACTGTACTTTAGGACCTAAATGATGAATTAATAAATGTTAGAGTAACTTATTTTACATGTAAGGGCATGATGAACAAAGGGTCTATTTAAACAACACCAAAGCTATATTAAAAAAAAAAGCTTGGACTCGTCTTCTCAGACACAAGGACTCATGACTCGACTTGGACTTACCTTGAGGCTTCACAATGCCCTCGTAAGATGTGCCCCTAAATGTAACCCAGAGGTGAAGCTGAGCCTACCGGTACAATATTGATTTGTAACTGTCCTGGATTTATTCAAACTCATTAAATATGTGTAAACAATATGTAACAATCCAGGAAGTTCCTCCCTTTTTCCCTCTCACATCTCCCAGACCGAGGCTCTGCTCACATCTGTTTGTCAGGGCTTAGTTTAGTCTGGTCTAAAGTCAGAATGTAGCCAGGGTTTCTGAGACATTTACAGCAAAAACTAAGTAATAATCTGTGCAAAAATACAGAAACGATACACAAGAGGAACGCATACATAAAGCAGTCTGCATAAAGAAGAATCAATGTGTCAGTTTTTCTCCCACAGTATTTTAATTGGTAACCGACTAGACTTGGACCTTGTTTTAGTGACTCAGACTTGAACATGTAACACACAACATACTCATGTTAAAGGTTCTATAAAAACATTTTTAAGTTTTTAAATATTTACTGAATCAGACGCCCATAATTCAACAGAATCTTCTCATTCTGTGCTAAAAGTGTCTGAGTCAGTAAATGGGATACGTAAAAATGTGTAGTGCTACAACCCTAGAGGCATTAGATTACATCATTAGTGTTGTTTTAAAGTGCTGTATCCTTATTTTAATTAACATACCCAAATGCATGAGACTTAATGAAGAAAAAAGGGGCAAGCTATTAATATAGGCTTACATTGAGGTAATTATGCTCCTTCCCTACATGATATTATCAGGGTTTAGTGTGTGTGTGGGCTTCGCCTGGTGCATATTATTATCTTAATTACATTATAATTGCATTAGGTATGTATTCAAACATGCCGCAAAGAAAAACAACACCCGTCAGCTCTACAAGACAATGGAAAATAAATATTACTTAATAATTAGCCTTTAAAACTAGTATCAAAATATACAAGCTTAATGTAACTCTTATACAAAATTGATCAATATGACATTAAATTCATCAATATGGAATTTCAACAGCTATTACCAAATATAAAAAGATTCACCAAAGGTTTTAGATTTGAATAAAGTTATGAAAAAGCTGTAGTGTTTGGCTCGATGGAGAAAATTGGAAACATAATTGCTGCTATTCCGCGCAGTTAGGCAGAGAATTGTGTTTATGGAGCAGACTGTGCATATTTATGGCCCATTTCAGTCAAAACAACTGCTCCGTTTTCTCAGGAAGTGGAGTAAAATCATCATAAAAGGACGTTTGAAGGGCCTTACCACCAGGTCCGGGTCCTGCATCAGACTGAGGATGACTTCATAGAGGAGAGGTCGAAGGTCAGATTTGAACTTGACAGAGATCCACTGTCCTATTAACCAGATCACACGGCGACGAATTAATTTGTACCTGCAGAAAAAGAGACTTCATTAAACATCATACATTAGAGAGGAGTATTATTTACTTTATTTAAAATTTCAAAGTCAGTCTTAAATTTAACCGTCCAATTTTAATTAAGAAAAAAACATGCTTATTATTGTTTACAAATTTTTTATTATCTCTCATATGTTTTTGTGTAAGCCATAGCAGCATTGTGCTCCGAGGCAAAAAGTAGCAGCACATTCCCAACTTCAATTGTGTTTAAATTTACACACATCTCTCTGTGCAAGTGGAATCAGCGACGAGGAGTATTTTGGAGACACTTAAACTCTGGAGAGGATGAAAACACAACCAGAATGATGAAATGTAGGAGTACGAGTAAAAGCAACAGAAAAATTACATCTGCAAACTGCCAGTACGATTTTGCTTATGGGAATGATGTAGATAAATAAATATGTACAAAAAAACAGCTCAATATAAAAAAATGCCAGACCAAGGAATAAAACTAAAGTAAGAATCATCAAAAGGCCACAAAAAACAAATTGTTAAAAAAGTATTAAATGGAAATCAAAAAAAATAAAATTATTAGACGACAATAATTTAAATACCAAGTAATACCAAGCCTAAATTTAAAAAAAAACACTACCCAGAAAGACCCTAACACTTATGGTCCTTTGAAAACTGGTTCCTATAAAAAAATAAAGGGAAACATGACCATGTCCAGTTCCTGTCATATTAGGAGCAATATATTGATTCTGTAATTTGACTGGCATGTTCCATTTTCTTTGACTATATACTGTTTAACATTTCAGACCATGTTAAAGTAAAATAGCCAGATTTATAATGCATTTCCAACATGTTTCCAACATGTTTTCAGAATTTACATATCAACATACTGCAAATTCAGTATAGGCAGAAATAGTATACTGAACCTAGCGTGGTCTGATAACTTTCCTGTTTATACCAGACACAGAAACTGAACACCAAACTTGACAGAACATATGAGGTAGGGAATAAAGGAGATGTCAAGAGGATAAAAGGACATAGGGGTGACATTCTCAATGGTCTGCTGTCAAAAAAGCCACAGGGAGCCACCAACACGTCTGAGCCACTCACCCGACAAAAAAAAAATAAAAAAATAAAAAATAAAAGCGCACACAACAATAGAGCACGTGTCAGTGTGTGCAAGAACTAGTGCTACAAGTTTAAACAATGTAAACTGCTTCAAGTCAGACTAGGTTCGACACTGAAAGACGAAACAAAAAGGTAAAGCTGAGGTGAAGTAGGTTGTGAGCGCTTGTAAGAACAGCTGCAAACATCTGCTGGCGTCAGATCAACAGCTCGCTGGGGTGTACTGTTGTGCTTCTCAAGCTCGACTCTGTGGCCTGCCAGAACAAAGACTGTGTTCAATTAAATTTCAAATAAAAGAGATGGTCCTGAGATGAGTATGAGCAGTGCAGTGCCACTACACGATAACACTGGGCAAACTCCCAGAACCTCTCTAGTGTCAGATTCAAAACAGAAGCTTGGCACCAGCACAGTAACACTTACACAACTCTCTAAACTTAAAAAGATTTGGCATGAAACAGTTGGTCTATTTGCTTTTAAAAACCAGATCACTGACTATGAACAAATATAATATTAAGTAGATACTGGCATGTTGATTAGACATTATTAATCCAAATCCAAAAAGTGTTTTATTTGTGGGATTACAGCAGCAATAGTGCAATATAAGTGAGCTGAAAAACAAAACAAACAAAAAAAGGCTAAAAAAGACAGAAGGCTGAGGTGGAGTTGTTCAGGAGACAAAGGTCACATATGACTCATCTACACTGAACCTGCTTCCTTAGAACACTCTCAGTGGTCATTGCTCTGGGAGATGCAACGTCCATGAACAGTATCCACCAAGCAGGGTGAATCCTAAATCCTCACTTAGTCTGGCTCATGTTTAGTTATTTTCCTTTTTTATATAACATTTGATGAAAAGAATGAATAAATAAATAGATAGTTTGATGAACTGACTTAACACATAGAGCAGTCCAGTCACTGAATGATGCCACAGACTTTGAAAGCAAATCCATGTATTAGAAAAGGCATAAAAGAGCCAACTTTGCTGTTTATTATCAAAAGGTAATAACTACTTTAATAGAATATTTAATTGAAAAAATACATACAAACAAAATAATTAAAGCATCTAAACACATGTTGATGAGAACTAACATGATCTTATACTTATTGAGTTGACAGTGTGAGATAAAATCCACCTGAATAGAAAGGAACTTATGTGAAAACCTCAGGGTATTTCACAACATGGTAACAGAAGTGAACAGTGAAGACTCTACCACACCACCTGTCAGAAACACAAGCTCCTGGAGGCTATTATGAGACGTCAGTATGATCTAAACGGGCCCGTGTGGCTCTCTTCTCAAAACGATTGTTTGCCGTTACAAGTCATGCAAAGTCTCCACAGGCATGACATGTGTTTGGTGAAGGTAGAAGCAAAGGGCTGACACACCGTCAGAGAAATAAAGTGTGTGAAGGGTTTTGAGTTGTGCAGTCATACTGCACTGTAACAAGCTACTGGCTGTCAGTGAATCTACTACAGGTCTAAGTCAATGCATCTACTTTACTGTTGTTTATACGTGTGCCTCCTCCTTTCTTTAAGTCCACAGAGTAGTCGTACAAAACAACTGCAAACTCAGATGGGCTAAAAAAGGTGACTCTATACAGCTCTAAAGCTTAGCTCTATAGACAAGGTTGGGAAAATAATTGGATCAGGTACATGTTTGGTCTGTTAATGCCATCATTCATCTTCATCAACAGCAAAGCTTCCCAAGTGAGCATGCTAGACCCAAATATCTCAATATGTCACCAGTTTATTTTTATATATATATATATATATATATATATATATATCTATAGATCTATATATATATATATATATATATATATATATATATATATATATATATATATATATATATATAGATATATATCTATCTATCTATCTATATAGATATCTATCTATCTATCTATCTATCTATCTATCTATATCTATCTATCTATCTATATCTATCTATATCTATCTATATCTATCTATATCTATATCTATATCTATATCTATATCTATCTATCTATCTATATATATATATATATATATATATATATATATATATATATATATATATATATATAAAAGACAGGCACAAAGACCATATAAGACTGACTGCCAAAGAGCATGGAAACTGACTGAGGCTCAATACATAGTAATTGGGATCATCACTATCATCAAACTATTTGTTCTTCAATATCCACACCTTTTCCACATCCTCGCTGAATGTATATATATATGAAAATGTAGGGTGTGTTAATTCTTTAAAAATAAAAGCTTCAATAAAATACATAGAGATATAAAAGAGCTCTACACAGTTTAAAGACATTAGAATCACTTTCTGTTTCATACAGAAATATGAACAAAAAGGCACCTGCAGTGTGGGCAGGGACCACCCACCCACCCACCCACCCACCCCCACCCCACACACACACACACACACACACACACACACACACACACACACACACACACACACACACACACACACACACACACACACACACACACACACACACACACACACACACACACACACACACACACACACACACACACACACACACACACACCTCTCTGCATTCTGACGTCAACGCCAACCCCTGTGGCAGACCTTTAGTTCGTCCGGCTCTTTGTTTTGGATGACCTGCGGTCTCTCTACGCAGGACACTTTCCTTGTTCTTCACATCACACTAACCCTCTGGGACTCCTTCACTTTCAAGAAGTTTCATGGATGATTTTTCTCTGTGTCTTTCTGCTCACATGTTAAAGAGCCCTGAAATGGCGACTGTGATTTGGGGAGCTGTTATTAAGCTGACACCAGCTCTCTCATCACTTGGCCATTTAATCATCTCTGACTGTGCAGCCAACAATAATTAATAGCTGAACCGAGGTTAATAGTCAATTAGTTTGGCTTGCATAAAGAAAATGTTAAAATGTTAAGTAGACCATTCAGTAGACATCACTAATGTCATTAATGCCGTTTAATTTAACTGCGCCACTGTCTCACTTCACAAGATGAAATTACACAGAACTCCAAAACCAGACAAAAGGAGAAGATCCCATACCTCACCGAAATAAATGGACTAAAGAACATTATGTCCAGCTAAGAGTGACAGAACTATTATTTTTGTCTGGACATGTGTTAGGTATGCCATGTTCTCATCTAGTTTCCCTAAGATCTACTGTAAAAACTGAAAAACCAACATTGAAGAGCGGGACTATTGTATGTTTTGTAAAAATGCAACATGTTACCTGTGATGGCTGACTTGCAGTTCTCCAAGCAACTGGTTTTTGAACCATTGGTCAAAGTCCACATTATCAAAAAGCTCATATGCTGCCAGTCCCACTGCGTTGTACACTGCAAGTATATAGAAATAAACAGAAATTACTTGGTGGTGCTTTAAAAGATGTTTTCTTCACCAGCAGCCGGCTGGGATGAGAATAATCACAAAGTTCAAGGCCATGGTTCACAGTTGCAAAAGGATGGCTTGTCACCTTCAGGTTGGTTGGCGCTACTGCCTCAAGTGGAGGAATTAAAGTATCTCAAGGTGAGTGAGTGAATGAGTGAAGAATGAAACAGTGATTTACCAGCTGTTGTATGTTCCTATTCTGCTCTTTGTTCATGAGCTGTGTGCCATGATCGAAAGGACATAGTCTCAGATACAATAATATAATATATTATAATAATATAATCTTACTCATGGCTGGGTGCTCCCTTAGAGATAGGGTGAGCAGCTTGGTCACTGGGAAGGACCTCGGAGTAGAGCCGCTGCTCCTCCAAATCAAGAGGAGCCAGCTAAGGCGGCTCAGGCATTTGTTCAGGACGCCTCCTGGATGCCTTCCAGGGGAGGTGTGTCACAGTACTGTAAATGTTTATTTACATACAGAAAAAAGTGACTAATCTGTTTGTTGATAACCTAATTGAAAGGCAGAACATTTATATAATGGGAGAACTAATAAGCGAATAGCCTTGTAAGTCCCCTGGTTAAATGACAGTCGTATAGAGGTGGTACAAAAATATGCTGTCTGGTGTAACAAATATGAAATAGCTGCTGGTTCACAGTTGAGTGCCATTCTTGGCATCTGTCTGTTATGACATTGTCTCAAGAGGTAGTGGTCGTGGACAACTGACAGTGTTTTCTTTGGGTCATTAAGGCGAAATTATGCATGTGATTTTCTCTTTAGCCAACTCCCATGGCCACAATTACATGGTGCTGCTTTTAACCCAGCACAGCTTCATCATCCTAAGTGACTGCCATTTTATCAGCACTGTCAACCGACCGCTGAGATCCCTGCAGGAATCCATATTTAATTCTTCTCTCTTTGCAGGCCAGCCCTATGGTTTGTGATTAGGTTATGTATGGCATTAGACCGCAAATGAGAGACTCCCAGGGCGTTTCATTTTACTGTACTAAAGGTTTAAGAAAAAAGAAATAAGAAAAGAGCAGAAAGGACTTAAACTATAAGAAAAAGGGGAAACTAATTCCATGCAATTTCTGATTAGCCATTATGTCCAGTAGTTTACTCACCTGCATCCTTCATTAGTAACTGAACAGGGTCTTCCACATTAGTTTGACCTAAATGGGCACAAATTCTAACATTACTTGATAGCAATGCTCTAAAGTGTTTAATTATAAACTTAATGTATATTGTAATGTAATGTACAGCATTATAGTGATTACAGTGCTTAAAAATAAAACCCTTTGAGCTACAGTGAAACCAACATAAGAATCCGTGGTTATTAAAACAGAGCAAGAGTGTCACAAAATATTAAGAATCACAATAATCCTCCAAATAATTAAGTGTTGTATCCCAAAGAACAATACATGTATAATCTCTAAATAACTGACCCTGCTGATTCTGAACCATCTCCAGCAGCACTGGGGTCAGCGTCTGGCTGTAGCTGTGGAAGATGTCAAGAAACAAAACTTCTGTGCAGGGCTATGGATGAAGAGAGAAAGGAATACGTACAAATGTAAATTTACAAAACATCATGTTATCACAAAACAACAATAAGGATATTGACAGAACCAGAGTCTATACAGTACAAACAAAAAAATCTTAACTGTTTATACACAAAACATAAACACCCAAATATCGGTGCAAAATCAGTGCAACTCTGTCAGCGTATTCTAAAGTGTGTGTTGTCCTTGCTCTGCATTGATTTCTTTGATTTCAAACTAAATCTATCTTACAGCATGGACTGAGCTAATGCATGTGTGTCCATGTGCAGGTGACATCTTATGGTATGTTTTTACAGTCTATGTTACGTCAAAGGTTAAATTACACTTAAGCAGGTTGTTTCTAATCAGCCATTACGATTGGTAACAATGAACGAAAAGGATGGACAGTGACATTTTATCCATGTCTCATGTCCTACACTACATAGGCTAATAAGGTCAGAGGGAGGCTTAGACAGAGATAAAAGCAAAAGGCTTTTGCATCATAAAAAATAATAAGACTGGTTTAAAATATGTACATGCATAAACAAGCAGCACAGGGCTCCACACATGTTAGATGTAACAGTATCTTAAAAGTCTTGCATCACCCTGGGGAAAAAAAAAACAGCACATGCTGAGCAACATCAGGACTAATTGTGATAATGGTTATGCAGTAAACAAATTAAAGGTTTTAGACTGAACTTGTGCAATGTGAAAAGAAAATGAAGCACAGGACTTCAAAGCTTAATGGATGATCACAACACTTAAAAAACGGCAGGAAACAAGTTTGTCATCTGGCATTAAATGAAAAGTCCTAAAACAGAATATTGTGGGCAAAGGGAGGAGGGAACGGAGGGTTGGATAGAATAAAAAAAATAAAACACTGGATAGAAGATTATTTCCTGACTCGGAAAAACAGCAGAAGATAAGCCACTGCCACGTCACTTGTCACAGCCTCAGATGGGTTCTCGAGCCCTGGGGACCACCGACTGCTTTATGAAGTCTAAATATGCACAGCAACACTGAACTAAACACTTCAGAATTTAGGTAAATATGGCGCCCCACTAAGACACATAAATACTTCAAGACATAAGAGCGATGTGATAGTGCTACACTGGGTATTGTATAAATAGAACAGCAGTGCGTTTTCACATACCCGTAGACTGTATTTCCAAGAGTCACCACCGGTTTCTTCAACAGCTGAAAGGCAAAGAAGAAGAGGCGCAATCTAATCAAACATATTTTCAATATTTTAAACACTTTATTGACTATATTAAAGCTGTCTGTTATTTGTACATTCAGAAAGTCACTATATTGATTAAGCTACTACAAAACAGATGGGTGGTTTGTGGAAACGAACTCATTGTGGGCGAACTTCATAACCGGATAAGCCTCCCTGCTCTGGACTTGACAAATACCACACATGTTAAGCCTGGCAGTCTGCAGGTTCAGATAAGTCCAGACATTTGGATTCATCCTGTGTGTCCAGGGACATGCTATTACCAAAGCTCTCAGGGTCCTCTTCCCACATGGCCAGCTCTTCCTCTGTGAGAAGGAAGTAGTGTGAGACGAGTCGGCGTCCAATCTCAGTGAGTGTGGGGTGTGTGAAGAACGCCGTCTTGATCTTGTGAGCCTCCAGACTCTCCGGTTTACTGTCTAGGGGAGGGAAAGTGGGAAAAGAGGAGAGAGAGGAGGGTAAAAAAAAAGTGTGATATTTAAAGCTCCTAGTAATCTGCAAATCTAACACCTGAAGCAGTTGTACTATATATCATAAGGTCCCTGTGTTTACTTTGTTAGTCACATTGTATTCACAAAGCAATTTACAGAAATACAAGAGGTACAAGAGCACAAAGTGGCAACATGTTTGAGTACACCAAAACAAGATGTGTTTGCCTTTTTAAATTGAACTATTTCTCAAGCACTTTCAAAAAATGATATGTTAACATAGAAGTGCATTAAACTAATTGGTGCCAGGCTCTGATTCCAATGCCTTTGCAAAATTGTAAGGCCTTAATGTGTAGCAAGCCCACAAACGTTATTTTTTTTAACAGAACAGCTATGTAAAATAGCTAAATAGTTTAAACTCTGCAAAAAAATAAATGTATTTTTGGAAAGCTGTGGGAACCTTTGAACAAGAGAAGACAGAAACCAATGAAAATACAGCCTCACAAAGAGGGTATAACTGTCTACAAATAAGTTAAATAGCATCTGTATTTTATATTAAAGCTTCATAAAACTCGCTGAAAGCACGATTACTTCCTGTTCCTACAACTGCTCAGAGAAAACAAACTAAGCACAACAGGAGCAGAAGCACACACATTTGTTTTTGAACACAAACACTTTTATAAAGGTTTAGGACATCTAAGTTAACTTTAAATAAATGGATTTTCCTTTTATATTTAATTTTTTTTAAATGAACTCATCAACTGACTTATTTCCACAGGGTTTATATTTAGCCAACACACTGTTCCTTCAGGGCAACTGTGAAGTATAAAATTTATCCACCAAACCCCTTCCCCCACATTTTAGTGGGTAGAACAGCACAAACACTGATGTCTTTATGCAAAACGATGCATGCAAAAACAAACTGCATTCCATTTCTCCTTCTGTAACCTTTGTGTTGCCCAGTATAACCCCAGTGTCTTTACAGATACAAGTGTCCTATCCTGTGCTTCTGACTGAAGGACACGGATTATAATTTAGTCATGTGACTTTGAGCTCATTTGTGTCAGTCAAGGCTCAAAATTTACTTCAGCCTTACAACCTTGCAGTCAACATCCATTTTTTCATATTTTTAGAATATGTACACATATCACTGACATCAGAGCCTACTCCAAAGAACCACAGAGAAAGCGAGGCATTAACTCAAGCACCACAGAGGCATGGGCTGGCTCTGTCAGCTAACGATCGCTAAGGAGAAGTATCTTCAATAAGGCACAGCACAGATCCTAGGAGCAGGCAGAACAAAGACGAAGTGCTGAGCTCTATGACTAATGAAGCACTAGAGGCTTCTGAATGTTTGAAATAAACATGAGCCGAGTGAGGTGCAGTGATGCTCATACTACTGCAGTGTTGTGCTTTTCAAAACACTGTCAATGAACCCACTTTGAAGAGTTAGCACTTTTGCCTTAGCCTCTGAATTACTGTGGTATTTGCCTTTTCAATCAATTAAGTCCTAAACTTTTTATGACGAGTGTATCGGCTAAATCTTAACATTATCTTTATTCACATTGCGGCTATTCCTTTTAAATGTGCTACAGCTTACCCTCTATGTTCTTGGCAGGTTTGTAAGCATCATTCTTGAGGATCATTTTAATGAGGTTCATGCACTGGACAATGAAGCGTTCAAAAGTAACTCCTTCC
Organism: Neodontobutis hainanensis; assembly: GCA_024349245.1. Classification (NCBI taxonomy): domain Eukaryota; kingdom Metazoa; phylum Chordata; class Actinopteri; order Gobiiformes; family Odontobutidae; genus Neodontobutis; species Neodontobutis hainanensis. The sequence continues at coordinate 171,962 of JALDNG010000019.1, forward strand.
CCAGAGGGTGTAAACACATAGCTCACAGCGAATTCTAGGGAACGCTGGATGAGAGGGATAAATGCACACGGATGCTGCTCCAGAAAATCTAGCAACTGCCCAAACAAAAGAAAAGACAAAGAGAGCAACAATTACTTTACTGTAAAGTTTTCTAGTGCAATGTAAAAGAAAAATGAACATATCTGGCAACTCACAACTTTAGTGTATAGTATAATAGTCTTCTCCAGCTTCTCCCTGCAGGTGCTGTCAGTACCAACCTGCCGACCTGAAACACAACATTAAAAAGATCATTCAGTAATTTGTAAATTACTAATGTTTTATTAGATTCCCTAAAGTAGTCAGTCATCAACACACTTCCAGTTTGGAGAAGCAGACAGAAGCAATGCCACAGAGACTTCACTGTGTACTGCTGTAAATGGGGCCATGCAAATTTTAATTTTGAGTACTTAGCATTTTAAACACTGACCTACTTCAATTTCCATTTAAAACGTGTTGTCCACTGAGAATAATACCAGAATGCTGCTAAAAAAATGGAACATATTTTGGTTCAGTACTGAAGTTATTGGGTTATTGTAATAGTCTTTTCACTGGACCCATTAGAAAGCATAGATGACACAGAACAGGGCAATTGCTCCTTTCTACTTATCCAAACTGTTGCTGCGCTAAAGGGGAGAATACCTTATCTAACTCTTATACCTCCTTTAAAAAAATACCTGACAATCTAATTAACATAGCCATGTAAAATATAAAAATAAATAAATGAAAAAAGAAGTAGTATGTTGATGATTAGAGTCAAGATTAAAGAAATGAATGTGAAAATTTTGCCTGAAAAAAAAATCCATTTAATTCAGCCATTCACAGAAACCATGTGCAATAAGAAACTATGGTTTTTAAATGAAAGAAAAGTGGGAATTAAGTGTCTTATTTAACACATACTTAACTTCTCTTTCCAAGGTCAAATACCACCTTCATTCTGCTTCAGTGCTAGTCCCAGTGGCCTACTTCATGCTTTTATGCATACTGTATGTCAAGGTCCAGTAATAAAAGTATTTCCAATGGCCATCATTGACTCAATCCTGATGTAAATTTTGGTTCCATAAAAGCCCCTGTAATGCCGAGACCAATAGAGTTGTCTTTGGTAGTCTCATTGATTTAATTGACAAGACAATAAGATTACTTCAACATTGCTGCAACCATTTGTGAACACCATGAGCTGTCACTTCCCATCTTGTTTAACACATTTACTGTATCTCTTTCAATCACCGCTGATCTGAAGAGCCACCATTGATTAAAAAGGTTAACGCTGATTTTAAACAGATCAGCGATTATGTAAATTGCCAATACATTCTATTGATTTTGTGTCTATGCCATCGCGTCTGTGTCTGAAGGTGTACAGCTGATGTACGCAAACACTGAGTAAAGTCATTGAGGTCAGAAACAGAAAACAACATATCCACCAATAACAACAATTAAAATATATTAAAATGATATAAAACTCTACAAAGTTAAACAACCCTGAATGTAATATAAATGATGCTGCTGAAAAGATCACTTACTTTCATCTTTTAGCAAAAGAGTGACAGGCAGCAACAGACAGAGCACCTCAGAGGACATCTATAGCTGACTGGAAAAGCCAGACATTTGAATGGACCACAAAGGCGACTACGGAAAGTCCATTTTGTAAAGTGAACAATATCAGAAGTGCACCTTGAGTATCCGAAACATACATACATGCATGGGTGGATCTCCAAGTGTTTGAAGCACCCTACCAACCGAGTTCCTTCAAAAATTGAGTGCAAGTTTGCCTATAAAATTGGATACTACTGGAAAGAGTGGTCACACTATTTGGCTATTAATGGTGACTTGCACTAGATAAAAAAAAAAAAAACAGTTAAAAGTTTACATTTACTACTTTAGCTTCAATCTAATACGTTGTCTTGTACAACTGTGTACATGAACAAAATAAGGCATCTACTTTCTTGCCTATGCTACGTTAACTGTATAATGTGCATTGCCACAATTAAATAAACTATTATTATTAACCATTAGAAATTATAAGGAATCAACACCAACCTTTAATAACACTCACTATTAGAAATTTGAGACCATTTGCAGGTTTAGAACTATATTACCGTATTATGCGTGACCTTTCGATTCAACTTTGGGCTTGTGTAGTTCCTGACAAAATGAAGGCAATATCTTTTGCATGCAGTTGATGAAGAAGCACTGCTTATTTATTTTTTTTACTGAAGGGGAAACTTTAGATCAGAGCTTCAAGATGGAGAAAGAGACAAGTACTCACAGCACTCCAAGAACTGTTTTATCCTTTCAAACACTGCATTCAGGAAACCCTGAAAGGAAGGACATGAAAACAAGGTGAGATCACGTGTAATCTCTGTGATTTTAAAGCTTCTGGATCACTCCTGATGGCGTCACTAGAACAGCCTAAGACCAACACATTATCAAGACGACGAAAGTAGTTTGTTTGTGTGTGTGTGTGTGTGTGTGTGTGTGTGTGCTGGGGAAACTTATTTTTCCTTTGAACTGAACATGGCGGCAACAACAACACAATGAAAGAGAATACATTAACTAGTGTAGGTTTAATGTAACCTAAGCAGAGAATAGGAATGAACGCTTTGCATTAGTTTTCTACAATAAGGTCAACAACACTATCAATTATCACATGAGGAAGACCAGACATACAGTATAATGCTGCCCTGTAACAGGAACACAGTGATTTTGTTGTTAAATATTGATAAAACACATATGTAGCTTGTGCTAATTTAATTTTTCTTTGAGGACGTTAAAAGGTTTTAATCTTTCTCTCTGGGCCGACTATCTCCATTATTAAAATGTCAACTACTCCACATACAGAAGCCTTTTTGAGATACGTTAATAAAGCATATGTTGCATACATTTTTAATACTGCGTTTGTGGTTACTGTTAAACAATTAATAGAGGATGGGGTAAAAAAAAATGAATGGATTAGCAAATCAGAATTACAGCTATAAGACTCTTGTGGCTTTGTTGCTTTTTGAGGCCATGTTAAAACTTTAATTATTGTTAAAAAAAATTATCCTCTCAAAGCAGTGTGTAGGTGTGTGTCTCAATCTCAACAGTGCAATAACTGTTTTGTAATTAGCAAAAACAGTAAAAAAGACAGTGAAGAATGTTTGTAGTTCACTAATGAGGCATGAGTACAAATGTCTTCACTGTGTCAACAACTCAAACTGTGCTCCTGCAGTGCTGTGATGATTAGTACAGTAAACAATCTGCACAAATGCTTGTGTCAATTGTCAAAGTGTTGGAGAGCTCCAAACAACAAGAGCTCTCTCCTTTTATTTATTTACATTTTTCGTGAGGATTAATCCCTTGAGATGAATCATCTTGTTTTCGAGGGGGTCTTCTTGCTCACATTCATTCACTAGGGACAATTTAGAGTTGCCAATTAACCTGTACATACATGTCTTTGGACGGTGGGAGGAAGCCAGAGTACCCGGAGAGAACCCACGGTAACACGTGGAGGACATGCAGACTCCTCACAGAAAGACTGGAGTCGGCCGGGTCTTGAACTCACGACCTGAGGCAGGAGTGCTAACCACTCTGCCAAGTGCACCCCCACGTGGCAGAGCCTGGAAAAAAGTACAATAGCTCATGTTCTGTGAAAAAGCTGCCGAAGGCATTAAAGTGACAGCCACCACATGCAGTAATCTCATTTACAAGAGGATGCAGGCAAAAACTTACTTGTAGGTTAGTCAATAGGGATTTGAATTGTTATATTCATTGTTAAAGGAAAATATACTTTTCCCTCTCGGGAAAGGTCAGTATCACAATGTTTGTTATGCGTCTCCGGGAGGTGCGTGCAGCAGGACTTGCTACATAAACAGTGATGTCTAACAAGTACTGAACAAGGCTGATATAAACTGTATTTGTGTTACAAGTTCTTCTCACTTTTAATACAATGTAGACAGAAAGTAAAGGACACCAACTTTATATAAACCAGCTCTTGGTTTCTTTACATTTGTTTAAATATTTGGCTTTATGTCTTTAAAATACGACTGTTCATGAAAAAAGTGAGACAATATTGCACTCAATTACGGTTTTCCTTTGACTTTTATTTTTACTTGATATCCAGTGTAGCAGCTCGGCAAGCAACCCGAGTTCTGGTTCTGTCGCTTCAAACTTAATCTCACGTTTTATTTGATTTCATCAGTCACTTCATCATTTACTTCTTTTATGTACCGTTCTTAGATTACATTCTTATAGCTACTTTTATGCTATTTTTTTTGCACAGTTAAATCATGGGTTTTGCTGCTTATATTTATTTATTTTAATTGTTAGTTTCTGCGTTTGCACAATTATTTCAGCACATAATGCGACTTGTTTGGGTTGTGCAAAAAAAAAAAATGTTTAAACTGTAGTTCTGTTTTTAGAAAACTTTACATTTGCTAACTATTTTTTACAAATTGTAATAAAATATCACAACACACAAGGAACGTGCTGAAATCCTGGACGGTTGTCAAACGGGGACAACGCTCAATGACAAATGCCTGTAGCAGGATTGAAGGCAATGAAGTGTGAAACCTGATTTATCAGAGTAATCAGAGATTTTCTATTCAGCAACACTTTTCATCTGAGTGAAATCAATGACTGTATCTCATTAATTTCTTTCCCCCATTGAACTCACCTCGCCTGTATCTATTAACAACAATTAATATTCTCCGAGGCTAATGTGTCCCAGGTCATGAAAGCTGATAGTCTGATGAGTGCACTGTTTTTGATTACGTTCTAAAAAGGTGTATTAACTTTTCAAACAGGGATGAAAACATGCAGGAATCATTCAGGGCTGAGGCAAAGCTGTAAATGTGTAGACAGAGAATGAACAAGTATGTAAGGTTAAAGCATAGGAGAAAGAAACACATGAATGGCACTGAGTTGTTTGTTCTCTTAACTATAAAGAAACTGGAGATACAGGAAAAAGCCATAACCTTATTTTTAGGGTGTACACTGGTTAATTTTTTAAACTGGTTAGTTTTTTAAATCTGGAAACAACTCAGAAAGGCCAGATAAAAGTAGAAGATGATTAATAACAGAAGTTGAATAACATGAAATACTGACCAACATGGAGCTGGAAAAACTGCTGCAAACATTAGGGATGTAACAATTAACCGTGAGCCAGTTGGAAAAAAAAAAAGGTTCACATATTTGAGGTTTCCAGTCGGTTGAAATGTTAATTTAATGGTGATTCATGTTTTGAACAACAGGGGACACTCTGTTTACTGCAAACTCACTTTAAACAAGTTGTTGTAAACAGTTTCTAGCATGGGGACAGGAGTGTGGATGTTGATAATGAAGAAGCCTAATTCTTATTCAAATCAGAGGTGTGGCAGTATAAATAAATCAACTTTAGCAAAAGGCGTTCAAGTCCCGGGCTGAGTCGGCTTTGCGCTGACTTATAGAGCGCACCAAAATCAAGTCTGAGGCTGAGCTTTACTCTCACAAAAATGGACAAAAACTCACGTTAATGTCCCGTCACTGATGGAGAACAGAGATAATGTGTAATAAAGAATAATAAAAAAAAGTTGCTTAATAATAATATTAATAATAATCTTAATAGATAGGTGAAAAAGCATTAAAAGGTAACAGTTAAATAAGAATTGTTTTGATGAAGTTTTATTGTTTTAGGGACATGAGACCAGTGTTTATTATTGGGATTGAGCTAAAGAGGTTTTAGGTCTCAGCTAAAGTTAATAATAATATTTATAATAATAATAATAATAATAAGTTAAGAACAAATTATTGAACACAATATAATTAACCAGGCCAAAAAAATCAAACACATGTTTCCACGTCAATAATTTATCATTATCCATTACAGTATTGCCCATAAAGTTACTTTCAAAGAAGGGAAAAAGGACAGCGTGAGAGCGGGAAAGTGAACTGTGTCATCTGTCAAACAAACAATTTACAATGTCTGGAAAACCACTAAGCACCATGAAATAGCTGCTATTGCAATTTAGCCTTTGCTATAAACACTGAAACTGACATGGGAATACTATGTGAAGATAATCTATGTTTATTGAATCTGACCCTATCAAGTAAACCATAAATAAATAAATTTTGATTAAAGGTATTGTTTGGACAATGATTTTGAGACAGAAGTACATATCCAATCCGAATTTAAACAATGATTTAAATCTAATACCAATAGCAACAAGTGGGTCTGCAGAAGAAGTTATATGTCTAGAGTTTAAATGCAATTTTATAGCCAGAGTTTAAACAGAAAAAGGCTATATTGGTTCTAAAATAAGTTTAAAATTGTGCTCATAAGTTATTATAAATAAATCATTATTTCAGACACATTACACAGTACAACATCAGTTCGCAATGATTCCATCTCGGAAATGCAACATGCAAGCCTTTGGTTATCTTTCTTGATTTTGTTTAATTATTAAAAATTAATTATTTTCTTCGGTCTTTGGTGGCTTATTAAAATATTTGCTAGCCAAGAGTCAATAAAATCTTTCAGAGGTTAATTAAAACGGTGTATTAGTTATGTATTGTTTCTGAAGACGTAGAAATTATCAAAGTTTAAATCAAAGTTCAAGCAACTGTAAATTTTTGTGCATTTTCCCAATAACTTTGAGCCAATAGGGAAATAAACCCATGTTTAGATTTTTTTTTTTTTTTTTTTTTTACTGGAGAGATTTGGAATAACTGAATAAACAGTTTGATGGATTTGGACTTTCTTCACCCTGGGCCTTGGAGAAGAGCTCGCACAAAACTCCTGACTCTTTGAACCGAGACCAGGCTTACGGCACTCTCCATCATCACGGTCATTTAGATTTTGCACACTGTGATTGGAGTGACTTTCAGCTCACAACACCAACAGAAAAATATCAGCTCTTACAAAAAATGTGAGTCTCTGTGGAGTAAGCAGTGTGTAATGTAACTTGGGACTTACCATTACTTCCATATTTTGTTGTGGTTCCTGAAATCCATGGACTGTCAACTTTCGAAGAACTTAAGGGACAAAGCAAAATAAAAAGTATTTGAATAAACTTTACCATAATTCAGATTCAGACAGTAATATTTAATGTCAAAGTAAAATTATAAATTAAAAGACAATTTCATATTTTAGCATGGCAGAATGTGAGAAGTTTGTGAATAACAGTACATTTAGCCTAGAGTCGCTTTTAGGTAACATTATCAAAAAGAATATTTTTGTATTTAAACCACTCATTGAACAAGCTAGTTGAAAAAAAATATTTATGTTTTGAATTGGTAAAATATCTACTTTCATAAAGTTTGACAAAGATATGTATATCAAAAATCTGTATGAATAAAGTTATAAATAATAGTAATAGTAAAATAATAGTAAATAGTAAAATAATGTATAATGTGGTTTGTCATTTTCATTAAGGAGGGCAGAATGCTTAAGTTAAGATGTGCCAACTCTAAAGAACTCTTGAATGTAACGGCACTGATGCAAACTGTGGGCTGTTTCGTTTTATTAAACGGGAGTTGAGTCGATGTGACAGCTTCTGGTAAGAAGTGTTTTCTGGTGAGGGTCACTCAGAGTAACATCGAGCAGTATGTGTCCAGTTAGGTGCTGTGTGTGTATTATTCTTTTTTATTTTGTAAAAGAAAATCTGAGTTGGCTTACGGGCAGTCATCAAAACTTTTCATTAATGTGACCTTTTTTTGTTGATGCAGCCTTGATGGTTGTCAAAACGCCTTAAGCTTAGTCACTAAAGTGTGTAAAAGAATACAAGGCAAACTAGTTTCTATACTTGACATCTATATATGACATATATAAAACTACAATATTTAAAAGGGTTAGCCTGAAGTCCAGTGTGACAGGGATAATGTAGTTGAAACCCAAGTCAGATTATTGTTTTAGGCTTTTTACGTCACTGCATTTAAGGATATATTTTTGTTAGAATAAAGGTTTATAATAAAGGATCAAACTGTTTTTTTTTTTTTTTGAACAAGCGAGGAACAAAATATAAAAATGTTTGATGAGGCCACTGACTTCAACCAAGGACGCAAACATAATTGGCAAATTTGAATAATCACATGATCAAATAATGTCAAAATATTTGTCTACAGCCTTTATTATATTTTATTTACCTTAAAAGTTGATATGCCTGAGTTTACAGAGTAGAAGTAGAAAGAGGGTAAATTGTAAAAATGGCCAAACCACACCATTGTTTTGCCGTGTGCTTCCCTGTCGTGCTACCTTTTAGAGAGAGCAGGGTCCTCTCCAGTGAGCTGAGCGCAGCCGCCTCATCTCTTGCATAGATCTGCTGGAGGAAGCAGTCGGTGTGGTGGCTCCACAGGGAGCACGCAAAGCTGTAAATGCTCGACGCCAGCTGCCAACACACACAGACACACACAGCACAGTCAGTCAATCACCCACATAATAAAAATGATTCTGCATCAGTGAATACCTTTGACAAGGCATTTTAGGCCAGTCTCATGACAACATGAAAAGAAAAATATATCAGCATATCATCAGAGAGTTGTCTGCATGCAAACTCTTCTACATATAGACTTCAGAGAGAGAAATTGTTACGCTGATGCCTGTCCAAACACAAACGCACTTCAAGATAATACAGTCTCACGATAAACACTCAGGCAGTAAAAAGGAACCTCTGAGTCACTGCTCTAATTTAGCGCTAAATGAGATTCCCATTACATTCTCCACCATAATATTATCTGAACCCAAGCCAATAACATTTCTTCAAAATATTTTTCTGTTGTAGCAAAATAAGATCATCAATAGTGCATTTCTGCTCAACTTGCTGCTTACTGTGTATATAATATAATAAATCTATCACGGCTCAAAAACAAGTGTATTCATGAAAACAAAAACAGAAAATGTACTCTTTTTTCCCTTACAGTTCCAAATATGCAGTGTGTCTTCAACTATTAAAGTCAGGAAGAGCATGTGAATGCCTTTCCTGGGGGAAATAGGTCTGACAGTGATTATTTAAGATTGTGTGCTGAAATCCAGCAGTGCTTAGTATATCTGCTCTGAGCACTCTGGGAAACCATCCTTCTTCTTCCACTTATCCTGGGCCGGGTCGCGAGGACAGCAGTCCCACCCACCCGGGGAATACCAAGGTGTTCCCAGGCCAGCCGAGAGACATAATCCCTTCAGCCGCAGCATGTTCAAGGTCTTCCCCAGGGTCTCCCGGTGGGACATGCCACTGAACACCTCCCCAACAAGGATCAAAAACACCCCAGCTGCTCCTTTTAATGTGGAGGAGCAGCGGCTCTACTCCAAGCTCCTCCCGAGTGACTGAGCTTCTCATCCCATCTCCAAGGGAGCGCCCAGCCGTCCTACAGAGAATCCCTTCAAGTATCCTGGGATCTTGTCATTTTGGCCATGACCCAGAGCTCATAACCATATTTTTCAAATAAGGATAAATACAATAGTTAGAGTGATTGCTCCATTATCATATATATAATTTCCACATCAACCTTTAAAATAAAAACACTTTCTTGCTTTATTTTTTCTTTTGTTGTAAATGTTTACTTGCTAAGCACTTGTTGGCCCCTTTTTTATTTTTTATCTATGCACTTGTTCTAGTGATTAATGGCAGTATGATAAATCACTTAAACCAAACTGTTCACATTCGACTTTGTGTCTATTAGGATACATTTTTGATTAACTTTCCTGTCCACCATAAACATTAAATAAATTATGACTTAAATAAGGTCCATATTGACTGTTCAGACCCAATATCAATGTAAGTGATATATAACCCCTCTGACAGAGTGAATAAGAAGCCATTAGCGGTTTTAAAAGCACATTTCATGCCTATTTATATAAGGAAAAACAACCAACATCTTTAGTAAAGTGTCGGCATATCCTTTCTCAGTAAAGTGAAATTAATTAGAAAAGCTCATCGACTAAATCGGGATAATCTCGAAGTTTAATTAAAGTCTAATTTTTAAATTAACTTCTTATGCAGACCGAGGTTTTTCCCTTGAGGCAAAGAAATCACAAATTCTTACCAACATTAATTTTGAATATCTAAATAAATAAAAACATTAACAATAAAAGAGGTATCCATTGACAGACCAACAGCAAAGAGAGCATCGATCAGAAAGGATTTGTAACATTAATTAAAAACACATTAAAAATATTAAAAACACACTGAAACGTTTAAATGGCAGCGGTCTTCATAAAGCAATAGTTCGGGGAGTCCCTGTGGCACAAGGGCGTATCTGGCAGCTCCACTGTCCAAGACGGAATGAGACATGCAAACTAGAAAAGCAAGGAAAAGAGAAGACTGAGCTATCAAATATAAATGACAAAAAAATAAAAAAATAAATAGTGTAATGACAAATGAATTCTATAGGATATGTCTTTGTTGTTAAAGGATGTGAGTGAAAACAGAGATCAAACAAACCTGCAGTGTTAGTCTCTAAAGACAAAACGCATATTCACACAATCTGGACTTGGCTAAAGGTAAAGAGGCAGACTTCAATCAACATAGTGGCCTCAGGTGGAATACACAGCAAACACAGGACTACAACTAAAAGCACGCTCTGCCACACTTGAAAACTAGCACTCCAACAAAGAATAGGAGTCCATCACATAAATTACATCAGCACAAAAAGATGGAGAACCTATCCACCGTTCTGACGAGCAACTGTGGAACAAATCTGGCATCTAGAAATTTATCCAATTTGAAGTTCCATCATTGCTTCTACCACAGTTTAGGGAGAAGTAATGGGCTACTTAGCCAGCTGCCAGTGATTCCACTTTTTCAATTCAGTCCCAGGCTCTTGGTTAAATTGTTGGACAAAAGCATAATAGGACCCTGAAATGGAATGTCTCAGCTCATACATTTTTTTATAGTATGCAAGTACACGGCTATTAATACAACCAAATATAAAAATACAGTTAATTTTGTTGTTACCATGTTTATAATAGCCAATCCTGTGAATGTGATACCTTTTATGACAAAAACACAAAGCCAGATGGTTGGCTATCACCTGCTTCATTCAGGCGCTTATTGCCAACATGGGGATTGCGAATAGTGAACACTCTCAAAAGTAAACAACTTTAGCACGTCATACTCTGCTCATAGCTCGATTAAGACCGGGATAGACTTCTGTTTTAGTAACTGCACCTTCAGAAGGCACCATAAACTTTTTGTGATGAGAGACCAAAGCAACTGACAAAGTAAATATCAGTCTAAACATCAGGTAGGTGTAATAAATATCTGTGTGTGCACATAATTGTGTGATTTTGCTTTTGGCTCTACATAACAGTATGCCATATGGACATAATGGTGCACAGAGCTATTGTTGGGTTTGGTTCACATGTGTACTGTTACAGTTAAATCAATAATACTTCTTCATAAACTACACTAAACACAAATTTAAATGCAAAACTTTTGTTTTTGCCCCCATTTTTCCTGATCTAATCCAGGAATTTTTGAACAGAAAAGGCCTATTTCTCTCAAATATTGTTTACAAATCTGTCAAAACCTGTGTTAGTGAACACTTCTTTGCCAAGGTAAAGGATCCATCCACATCATTAGGTATCAAGATGCTGATTAGAAAGCATGATTATTGCACAGGTGTGCCTTAGGCTGGCCACAATAAAAGGACACTCTAAAATGTTCGGTTTTATTACAGTTGTCGCAAGTTTTGAAGGAGTGTGCAGTCGGCATGCTGACTGCAGGATTGTCCGCCAGAGCTGTTGCCAGTGAATTGAATGTCCATTTCTCTTCCATAAGCTGTCTCCAAAGACGTTTCAGAGAATTTGGCAGTGCATTCAACCGGCCTGACAACCGCAGACCACATGTAATTACACCAGCCCAGGACTTCCACATCCAGCATCTTCACCTCCAAGATCTTCTGAAACCAGCCACTCGGACAGCTGCTGCAACAATCGTTTTGCATAACCAAAGAATTTCTGCACAAACTGTCTCAGGGAAGCTCATCTGCAATTGTCGTCCTCATTGTCGTCCTCAACAGGGTCTCAACCCAACTGTCCTAACCAACTTGAGTGGGCAAAAGCTCACATTCAATGGCGTCTGGCATTTTGGACAATATGTTCTCTTCATAAATGGTGGTCAAACCAGATACTGACATGTTTTCAGGGATAACAGATGGACAAGTCAAGATAAGTGTTCCGACATTGTAGCAAAACTTCCAAAAACTGCACCGAACCAAAATGTAACTTTTGTGTACCGTTACACCCCTAGTATTCTATATTGAGCCCCTAACATAGCTTTGATTTTATATAATATGCATTTTATTAGCCATTTTATATTCCACGTCATTTTTCAAGCTAGTGCTGTGACAAGTATAAAACAATCTCCCTGAGGATGAACTGTGATGCACAATACATCAGGGATAGTACTTGTTCATAAAAAAAAAAAAAAAAAAAAACAGTCACTGTAGTCACTGTGCACTACAATAAAGTACAAACCCATCCAGTGAAAGAGGGTTAGGTCAAAAGCAGCAAAGTGCTTGTGCTATAATTTTGTAAAGTGCAAATCTAAACCATTGACGATTACCTCTGATGGCAGCTGCCAACTATGAATTTCCCCACCGTGATAAAGGGATCATAATAAAATGAAATAAAATTAAATCACCCGTTTTGATTATAATCATTACAATTGGTAGGACACTAAAAAAGCTTAATGGTTTATCAATATCATCTTGATATCCAACAATAATATTACATTTTGTGTGTTCATCTTAGACTATAAATATAAAGATTTCTGCTTATACTGTGCACTCAGCAGGATTCAGGTTTTCTTGACTCGTTTCACGACGTGTGGTGGTGGCTCGAACATTTGCCACCAGCCCAACTATGCAGCAAAAGAGCATTGCATGGCTCATTTAATGTCAAAGTCATCAGTGCATAATTTAAAGCCGCACTGTTTAATGGGGCTCACACAGCTCGCTTGCTGGTTCTGCCTAAGGGCACATATTTTAACACAGAAAACCGCTGCACAACATCCAACTATTTAGTTGTTTGAGCGGTTTGATCATTTACTGCCTTTTTGACTTAGTCCTGGGTAGAAGACATGGGGAAAGCAGTTTTTTCCTGACCTTTTGCCTTTTTAAAAGAAGCATTAACACAAACAATCCTCTCAATCTTTTACACACAGAACCAGGAACCAGACAACTCTATTTCCAAACATGTCAATCACATCTGAGCCATGCATGAAACAGACATGCATGCTCACATGCTCTGAGCATTTGGCTGCTATAAAGCACACGTCTATCATTTCTCACACGGTGGCTAAACAGCATCTCCTACAGGCCAAATATAGGACTGAAAACTAAAAGACAACACTAACGTTTAGTAGTACAGGACAGTCAATAATATTTCCTGAGATTTATCATTTATACAAATCATACAATACAAAAGGCATGTACAAGATACACTAAAACTGTCACAACAAAAAATAGGTTTAATAAGTTTTTAAGTATACTTTATCAAACAATAATAATTAATACTGGTGTAAAAATGGGACTTACATCTTGGAACAAGCGCCTGTCTGGCGCCAGACACTTGGACGCCAGAGTTTTGGTGACATGATAGAAGGTGAGCAGGGCTCGGTGCTGCTGCAGGCTATCCTGACCCTTCACCGACTCCAGCAGAATGGGGATGAGCTCTGGCCATTGCCTGGGGCAGTCCAAACGGGCCACCTTGGCTATCAGCACAGCAATCTGTGTGGCTATCTGTTGGACAAATAAGACAGAAAATACTCTGAGAAGGAGCTCAGCAGAGCTCATTTGATTTCGTATATCAATAGAATATAGAAAATAGATTTCATTATTTTTGTTAAACTAAAACTGATTAGGTGTGTATATGAGGAATAATTTTTCGATCTTTGTACAATGACCTACTTTAAGTTTTAGTGAAATGACGGAAAAGGACACTTAAAAGTTTAGCTGTCATGCAGCATTTTCTGATAAAAGCTCTCTCCATTACCTACTGCTTGAATTATTCACAAGGAGCTTCCATGTTTGTCCTGACAACCAAGTACTTTTTACATAATAAGCTCTTTACAATCATTCAACTCTTGGTTCTCAGAGGTAATGACAAACATACATTCAGCTAGATACTTGACAGAAGGTATGATAAATATATTTTCTAATACAATAGATCTATAATAAACCAGAGGTACAGTACTCCCATAGGAATTAAAAAGAATTGAGTTGTCCCTAAGATTAAAGCTTTGATACTGAAATATAGCTACATTAACAATTGTATGAAGTTTGCAACAAATGAGCAGTGTGCAGGCAAATATAATATCAAGTATTAATGAATTTGAACGTTTTGTGGTAAAGTCAATATCAAGTAAATTACCCACACAACGCTGGCTCCAAACACACACACACACTTAGTCCCCTGTAGATTTCTCACTGGCTCTGGCCCGAGAGGCTGTAACTGGTGACACATGGTATTTAAATGGTGTTTGGAGCTTGCCATATGGACTCTATCAGCGCTGATGTGAGGGGCTTTTTCCTTGGGGAAATACAAACTATAAATCACGAACTGCCACTGCACTCTTCGTCCCCTCAGACAAAATGTATTACACGCCACTTGGTTTCTGAATTTTTTGCTCTGACTGACATTTTCTCATGGGAGCTGTAGGAAAAAAGAAAAAAAAAAAAAAAAGAAAAAAAAAGGGTAGAAGAAATAAATGCTCAACAATTAAAATAACATCAAATGTGCTGCAAGTGTAGCACAATTATCCAGTTCAAATCTCTCCTAATCCATATAAATTCTCAATTTTGCATTGTTTGAAGGATCCAGAAGTGTAAAGTTAAGTGTAAAGTGTTGTTACCTAAAGATAATATAAATTTTAAATCATAAAAGTCAATATTATTACAAACGTAACAGTATGTTTTTTGAGATTTATTTGAGAATTACCTTTTTTTTTGGCTAATATTACTACAGCTGCTACTTAACACCGGTGCCCAGGGTTGGGGTTTGACCTCATGTTACTTGAGTAAAATAATGGCCAGACAAAGGCTTTCAGTTAAAATGCTTTGATTCAGAACAATGTCCTCCCGTACAAACCAGGTAATCGTTTATCTAAAATGTAGCCGGCTTTGTGATGTTTCCTTTATCTGAGCCTAAAAGCATTAAAACTGCAGACTCAACAAATTACCACCAAATTGTAGTCCTATTGCCTCGATTTCCCGCCACAATGATCGCAGTGGCATCTCTGACAGTGTGCGAGTTTGTTGATTTATGCAAATCAGCCATGTGCTTCATTTTACTGAGCTTTTATGTTGAATGCATATTATACTAGACCTGCTCTATCAAGAAAACAGCTAAAACTAAAAGGCATCCAATTTCAATTTAAGCTTTCTTTTTATTGAAAAGGGTAATGTAGATGTCCCACTGTTGCTTGTGCTATTGTGGTTTTATGTTGGCATTGATCAAAAAATGTTTAAATTTTTCACAAAGATGTTTCAGACTGGATTTTTTTCTGACCTGGTGATTATCTTAAATCTACTAACCTGATTGATGGGTTCATTAAAGTTTGTGATTAGACCGGCACGCAATGATGTCTTCTCCTCTTCTGATAATGCACTGCAAAACAAGCCAATCTGTTAATGAAGCTCTGTTAATGTGGCGGTCAGGGGAAAGCAGGAAAACAAAGTATTTGGACAAAGGATGTTATATAGAGTGTTGACCACGGCGTGCCAGAATGCCAGCCATCTTGGCTTTGTGTAGAGTCTTATTTAATTCCAGATTCAACACAAACAGAACCACACTTTAATATTGTGAAGATATGAACATGACTTCATCTGCCAAGTTGTTATGGGATCAATTAAATCCCTGTCTAACACTCTATACAACACGACCTGCCAGCTGACAGATTTAATCAGTAAGCTTTGGATAAAATCCCCTCAGACTCCTCCAACTCATATTGTCTATTCTGCTACATGAGTATACATTTTGGCCACAGATTATGATGCATGTGTGCAACAGAGTGACGTGTGAATCTATGCCTCGATAAAATTTACTCCGTCGGCTCCAAGTGCTGCCGCAGCAAGATAGAGTGGGTGAGTGCTTAACGGGGAAAAAGTGAGGAATGAATCATGCTGTATCCTTGGGCAGAGAGAGGGAAGATACGGCTGGAACACTGAGGGAGAGTGGGAATTAGTGAAACAAGATTTACTCTGCACACATATTTTGAGTATCTGGCAGAGAGGAAAGCTTTGAAGAGATATGGAAATGGGAGTTATAAAAAGCCAAACTTTCATGTTTGTGGGCAAATAGAGAAATAGGAAAATGACTACAGTGTATGAAAACGGGAAATGAAGTGTGACACTAAAGTAACTGCAATTAAGAATATACACTATAAACAGTTATTTCACAGAAGAATGACAACAATGGTTGTGCATGCTGGCATTTAATAAAAAGAATTATGCACGTAAAGGCCTCTTCTTGTATTTCATACTTAAATGAAGAAAGGTATTTGTAATATACCTTTGTTAAAATGCTTTTGGTTTGTGCATTGTACACCTGTCCGCCTCCAGAGTTCATTTGAAAGCAGAATAACACTTACCTTTTCAAAATGTCCTCATCTGGTTCATAGGGCAAAATTAACAATTGCTCACCAACAGCACAATGGAAAAAGCCGTTTATTTATTAAAACTAGACATGCCCTCAATTGTCTTTACCAACAAATAATATATGTTGCATGATAAAACCTTTTTGTAAGTGCAGTTAAACTTCACATATGCTGTACTTTCTTGATAGTACTCCAATAACACAGCTCACAGAAAGTAGCCTCCCAGACTTGCTTGTCATGATTTTGACAAAATTATGCAAATCTATGCATTTGTGAACTTGCTAAAAGCTTATGAAGGCTGAGTTTACTTTACACAGAATTTTTTTAAACATCAAGACGAGACACCATTTGCAAAACTGGCAGATCCTTGAAAAAGTCCAGCAGTCTCTATTTTTATTCACCATCATGTGAGGCTCATCACACATTGATTTCTCCTGGACGAAGATAGAAAAGCAGAGTACTTACATGACCCTTAATTGTCTTTTATGTGACCAGTAATTTTCAAAAGGGGAATGTCAAATAGTGTTTTACCCTAAATAAAGATGTGGCTCATTGTGATGGTAGTTACTAGATACAAGACAGGAGAAAAAAATAAACAAAAAAAAAACAAAAAAGGTGGCACTGTAAAAGAAAATTACCTTTTGGAGGGGTTTCTGCAACCTAACAATCTAAAAAAGAAAAGACCTTTAAATATTAATTATGACCTTGAGTATGCCCTGCAAGTTATGGCAGCAAGTACAACTGCAGAGATATAAAAGTGGAGCTTCAAGTAGGGCTATTACAAATGGCAACATGTAACAAGGAGGTTGTCTGTGATGGGAGCTTGTTTGCATCTTTGTGACATAAAATAAATCCATGTCATGTGAATCCACACAGTCTACAGCATCTCCTGGGTTAATGGCAACGGTCCAAAGATAATCACATAAATGACCAAGAAAGCACTTACACAGCACTCTCAAATAAAATTCAAGTTTAGGGAACTACTGACCAGAGCAAAACATCAGCCACACCTGAAGTACAAGACTTTTTAAAATGTCAGGGCTATTATATATATAAACTAAATATAAAGAAAAAAAATGTTCAGAGCACATCAGGTGAATAGTCTAAGATGGTGGTTACATTCGCACTGGCAAATGATAAAGAGCAGGACAAATACAATCTCAAAAAGAAAAGGCTGCTAAAATTGTGCAAAAATATCATTGTTAAACCTCGAGAAGCCTTGGAGAGATTAGGGCTGATGAATGGATAGCACAGACAAAGAGTGAAAGGGACAATGCGAGGGAGAACAGAGATAAGCAGTGAAAGGAGAACAGGGAAACACGGGGACGCTGATATAGAAATATGAGGAGCTACAGTGGCTGCTACTTACTGCGGCGCAACTCTCCTCCAATATCTGTCGATGCCATTTTTGAAGTACAGCACAGCCAGCCACCTGACATTTACATCCAGCATGTGGTTATTGAAGATGTTCTAAAAAGAAAATGGGACAGACTGTGTTCAGTGATGTAAAGCTCAACAGACTGAAGACAGTAAAGACAAGTAAAGATTTTTAACCAACCACTTTCATGATTACAAGGTCACTCATGTCATTTTCTTTCTTATTAGTGCTAACACTTCTAAGCTGTAATGTATTGCCATAACCTAAAGTACTTTAAGTGTTTTCAAAGTCATTGGAAAACTTAAAGCTGTACAGAGCAGCACAGTAATATTCGAGATGGAAATCTTGGCTCCCATAAGTATTTTCAGGTGCAAGCAAAGCTGGGTTAATAGATAAATGGGTTTAATTTGTGCTTTTAATAGAGACATAAAGTCGACAAAAAATATCAGAGGAATAGGACTCCCTTGTGTCTATTACCAAAATATGCATGCAAAAAAATGCACACAGCCACTTTCATTTTTTTTTATATTGAATAAGTAATACTGGAATTTGGCTCAGCAACATATTTAATTTACAAAATGATCCCAATCCTTTTTTGGATTGAATTATAAAGTGCCCATCCAAGAGTCCTTCCAAAGGACAATTACTGCAGAGATAAATATGTTATAGCGGCAACAAGTGATTACAGCCATGTCTTTAAATTTGAGCCATAGCAGTAAGATTATTGATATATATATATATATATATATATATATATATATATATATATATATATATATATATATATATATATATATATATATAGCGTTTCGTTGTTTCAGATTTAAACAACCCAAGGGATTGAAAAACAAACAAAAAGAATAATATAGTTAATTCAACATACATTAAATGTTTGGGCCGCAAAGGTTGAGGGGGAAATGCTAAAAAAAAACAATCGATTGAAATGTCTATTGTGCTTATAACTCTCACTATGACCAAATTATTTACACTAGCTGCTAACAAGTGTTAAAAGCAACAAGCAGAATTTAACATTAAGATGCAGTAGGTACAATATAAAAAATATATATTTTTTGTAAATCATCAATATTATCAAAAACACATACCCATGTGTTATACATTATGACAAAAGTTTATCAAGCACCTCTAAAAACAAAATACAGCCAGGTGTTTAGATGTTTATACCATATCGAGATAACCTATCCTAGCTTTAAACTTTGGTGGAATATAGTTAAGTAAACAAAGCAATAGTGAATCATAACCAAAGCTAAAATTACTCAAATGGAATGGTTCTGTTTTTACTTAAGTGTTGATATAACTCCATGGATACACTGTACTAGGACCAATAATTATCCGATTAGGTAACAACTCCAGCTGTAGACAACTGCAGCCAAGAACTCTGAAGCACCTGGAACTGGTCCTTTGTGGTACAAACATGACATTATTCATTATTTACTTTAATAAATAATGTAATTGAACTGAAAATTACAAATGTAATTAGTTGTGAATATTTTCAGCAATCACAGACACTCAAAAGCCAAATAATGCCACTTATGTAATCTGTAAAGCATAGTGCATATGCCACCTAAAAACCTCTGTGAATGTGCAAAAAGCATTTTACATTCCCTTTTGAGTGCAAGCTTTAGAAAATGTCATTCTATTGTATTGTAACAATCAATTCGAGCCATATACTGTAGCCATTAGAAGGCGCTGGACGCTGGGAGCCAAGATGTGATTGAAATGTCAAAGGTACTCAACTAAATTATTGTACAGATGTTTGAGTATCACTTTAACACAAATCAATTCCAAGCTGCCAGTGGCATTTCTCTCCCCTCTTTGCCCTGCACAATACTCTCTTTTGTCTTTGTGGTAATGTCAGAGTGCATCGATTAAAAGTCAAAATTGTGGTATACGCCAACACTAACTCAATTTTTTTTCCAACATTATACTATTGGACTTCATTTTTCTTAAGCAAGAATGATCAACAGAAGTGTATTTGCTGCAATTTATTTGTTTGCACCGTCTCTGGACAATCCATGAGCAACACAGGGAAGAGAAAATGAGCAATGAGGCAGCACTAATTTACCAAGAAATTTTATTTTGGGATGCACGTTTTTTCACTTCAGAAAGGCAAAAGGACAACAGCATTTCTAAAGCCATGGACATATCTTGTAGAAAATGTAAAAAGCACAAATTTTCTGTACATTTGCAGATCTACAGCAGAGCAATAAAACACTATTCTGTTGTACATTGATGAGAATGGACAACAAAATCTTAAACATTGGACATTAGAAAGAAACTGTTCTGGAAAAGAAAAGGCATCTGGATGTAGGTTTTAATCCAAGGAACATTTTCAATTCTGAGTACAACTTTTTCTTAAGAGTTAAGTTTCAATTTCAACAAATCAATCGCACACATTTCTTTATATTGGTATAATGTTCTTGTTATTTAATCAGTAGCAACAAATAAGCCATACTCTCTGTAAGACACACCAAGTCTGAGGAGATTCCAGTTCTTTAATTGTTTAAGTTTCAGTTCTGGTGGATTAGCTCTCATTATTTGATATCATCACTCACCAGAAGGACAGAATAAAATCCTGGCTGCGTCTCCCACTGCCGGAGCTGTTCCTCGGCGGGCTTCAGCACAGCTGTGTCCTGACTGGTGGCTTGGGTTAAGGCCTGCAGCACCACTGAGCTGGCACTGTCCATATCCATAGCTGAAAGAAACACAAGGCGGAGGAGAAAGAAGAAAATAAAGTTTCATTGGGTTTATTGTGAAAAGTTCTGCTGGAATTAAACTCGTGTAGAATACTTTCACTACATAAAAAACAAGAATAAAACCTTGACTGAAAGCTCCAGCAGACAAATTACATTTTGTAAAACATGTCAGAACAGGGAATCTTCTTTTCACTTTGTCTGCTTTTATCCCTTTCTCGCCATTTTTATTATAGATCAAGGAGCGCTGAAAGCGCTGACAACATTGGAAAGAAAGAGGCAAATCCCTCTAAATAAAGAAGGGCACACTTGATAGAAGCACAGGCTGTCATGTCTAGAGCTTCGAAAGCTGCTCTACACCGCAGCTTCACAGGTCCAAAGGTGTTTTCTACTTCACACATTAACTGCTGCGCCTCACAAAACACATTCTCAAACGCTGGCCTGGTTTGGAATCACAATCACAGCTGAGCAATTAATATAGTCCCAGTTTTAAAAGCAGAAATCCATCCAAAATCTCCCATTTTTGCCTTTATTTAAACAGGCAACAGAGTAAAAAACAGGGGAATGACAATGAGGAAATGGACCGAGCCGAAACCGTGTCGGGTTAACAGGTGAACCACAGAAGTGCCCCAGAGCTGAGCATATTTTAAAACAAACTTTGCCAATGACCTATATGCCATGTACAAGTAATGAAATAAAGAAAACAAACTTGATCACAGTCAAAGAAAGAGGTTAGTTAATCATATTATTGATTATATCTCCAAGTCTTGTTTATATTACCTTAATTATAACACTGGGAAGTGATGCAGTGAGTAATAATTTACTTCAAATGGAACCAAAAAATAAATTTTTATAGGTTGTCAATGTAACACATAATACAGCATGTAAAGGAAATGCTCACTTAATGTTCACATCATTTTTAAAAGGTTTTGACTTCTCTCTTGCATCTCTAAAGCATATTAAGCACCTCATTTCTTGATAAAGCAAATCTATGCTATTTCTATCTGCTAACATTTAGGCCTCTGTAAACATTAACACTTAATTTCTTTAATAATTAATGACTCCTCCCACATCCATGCTGTCTAATGAGGTAATTATTTTTTCCTAATGATTGCTGTGGTGAAAATGAACTTCCATTAGCTGGAATAGGAACACAGTAGAAATATTGAGTAAGGGTGCCATCTACAGCCCGCAAATATATATTTATACTAAAAACAAGGAGTGGGTTAGTCCTTGGTGTGCATTGGGACCGACAAGAGGAATGCATTGCTGTCATTGAACTGAGATGAACTCTTTTATTAAACAACCTATAAATGATTAACTTTACAACAACACATCTATTATAGTGCTTTTTCCTGGAGGTGAGTGTAGTGGCAGCAACGGCAACAGCATCTAGTTTGAAAAAGGAGTCTTTATTATGGTCAGATTTAGGGCTGCTCAATTAAATTATAATTATTATTTTGGTCATTAAAATTATTTTACACAATTACTCAGACTCATTGAAATATGTTACATTTATTAAACAAAACAGTAAGATATTCAATTGTATAATTAAATTGCTTTAGAAGTAGTAATTAAGATAAATAAGAACAACAATGTAGTGCTTCTGGCCAAAACATATACTCAACAAATATTTAAGCTAAACACTTTAGTTTTTTGCCATAATCTTCTTATGAGCTAAACTCAAAGGAGGTAAAACTTTTCTATGTACACAAAATGCCTATTTTTCTCAAATATTGTTCACAAATCTATATGCGTTGAGCACTTCTCCTTGACTCGTTTGTCGCACATTTGACCTCATTTACAAACAACGCGAGTAATTAGCTCATGCAATTTGCGTTCATTTGAACCCAACACATGTTCATTTGAGTGATTTAAAAACAGAAAAGGTGTTAAAGGAAAGTTTGGAGATGAGTTACAGGTTAAGTCTTTCTTAAGTTGTGTCAGTTTCTGTGTGAATCCTAAATCCTGTTACAGAACTAATCATAAGAATTTTAATTAAAATGTTACCCAACATGGAGAAAACACAGAAAATAAATATTTCTATTCTAAATTTTGAAAATGTTTAAAGATGAAACTGCAAATTAAACGATGACAGTTAATTAATGGCAACAGATAATGCTAAAGAAGTGCTCGGTGCATACAAAACATAATATGTTTTGGCTTGAATTGATGATTTTGTATTTAAAATTTTCTCACATGTATAAAGGAGTACTAGGCATTATATGCAGGATTCCAGGCTGTGGTCAATAAACAACCAGGTCCTGGTTAAACAAGCTTTAGCTTCTTTTGATTTTGTAGTATTTTCCTTTTGTCTGTGAACTGTGTTTGGTAAAAGCTAAACACTCAAACATCTTCCTCATGTAATCAAAGGATAAAATACAGAAAACAGTGTATTATCTACATTCATCTTCCATATTGTTTAAGAGGCCGTAGGTGTGGAATAAATGAGACTTTACCTTAAAGAATTATATTCAAACGCATATCTTTTTATTAAAACTTTCCAGACCCCTTACGGTGAGGAAAGTTAACTAAGCGGACCTTGGCTGATTTTAAGACCCCTGCACTACCTCAAGACATTTTTGTTAATGTAAATATACCTCATTGTCATGTTCTATCTAGACATGTTATATTCATCTTTAAATCAAAAATAAAAAAATATTGTGAGTTGTTTTCCCTTTGGTATCGAATATTGATATTTTTGAAGGTATTGTATCGAAGTAAGAAATTCCAGTATCGTGACAACACTAGAAAGTTGTCTCAAAAATAGCACTGGAACTCCAGCCTACAAACATTTTAACACTCATATCTATGCAAAACTGATAAATGAGGGCCAATGTGACTAAGATGCTACTGAGTTTTTGGTGAGAAGCTAGGTAAAGAGATTTCAGTTCGTCATCCTTTTTTATTTTATTGACGTGAAACCAAAATGTGTCTCTCTTAATCCAAAAAATACTATAAGGTAAGTTATTGTGGATGTTATAGCTTGGATGGACATAGCTTTTTAATGATACATTCATAACTTTTCTATGATGAAATTCTATATTCACAATGACTGGATGAGACACACTCCCTAAAGTTTATAATTTGGTCCCATTGAAAGACAAACAAGGGAAACATCAAAGTTATCGCCATAGGAAGCTTATGAAGTTAAGACGTTTAGTGCACAACTGAAACCACGGCCTCATAAACACATGAACTGTTCCAACTGTACTGATTAGCAATTAACACAACAAGAAACACATGTGGAGTTCTCAGCGCAATATTCAAACGCCATACGAGCCCTAAAAAGTATTATATCTTCCAACTCACAAGGCAGTGGTACTGAGTCACATTCCGGCACCAAAACACCTGCGTTATATATCATAGCTTTTCAACGTCAGAGCTAGCTTGGCCTATCTGCTAATGTTAGCTAAATGTTTTAAATGGCTGAGTAAATATGACAGCTAGCCAAAGAAACACCTGTCTCAGAATAAAGCTAATTCAAATCGCTAGATGTACATCATGTCGTGAGCAATGTCTAGAAGTGTGCATTTTTGATAAGATGGCTTTTACATGTTTTTAAATAAAACCTTATGTGTCTTCCTTGTAAAAACAGAAAAGCAATGTTGATTAACATGTAAACGTTGTGACAGCTTCAAATGTATAAACATCTGTGAGTTTCACCTAAATTGACTAAAATGACAGACTAAAATGCATTATAGTATATTTCAGTTGAACACACTGATTAATTTAACTCTCCTTTTGCCTGAACAGTGTATGCATGCCATGAATTATGAGAATAATGCACATTGCCAAACTGTAGCTAACTTTGGGGCTAG
This sequence comes from Neodontobutis hainanensis, assembly GCA_024349245.1. Lineage (NCBI taxonomy): Eukaryota > Metazoa > Chordata > Actinopteri > Gobiiformes > Odontobutidae > Neodontobutis > Neodontobutis hainanensis. The sequence goes on from JALDNG010000019.1 coordinate 196,452, forward strand.
CAGGTAAGCTAAAGTTACTACAGACGACAGGCAGTTATGAAGAGCAGCATATTGTCTTGTGATAAAACAATGTAATAACACATACAAATAGACATTAAACAAGACTCACCTAAAAGATGCGACGTTGAAAAATGTTTGCGACAGCGACCTAAAGCGCCTCCAGAAACGTAAGGGGAGATGGAAACACACGCTTGTAGGAATGGCGCGAGCAATACAGCTGGCGCATACTGATGACGTAACCTGCAACCCTACGTCATGAATGGAATTTGCATTTCTTCTAAGGAATATTTATTTAATTTACCCAGAAAAACTGTTTATTGGAAACACTTAGCGATTGAGTAAGTAGTAAAAAGCTCAAATAACGTCCTTTCATTTATGAAAAGAGTAAAAAAGGGACGCAATTTAAGGGATCTTTGTCACTCAAAAAATAAATGATTAATCTGATGTCTCACAAAAGAAACACTGGAATTCATATTTGAAAAGTCCAAATTTACTATGTAATTTGTATAAAGGACATTCAGTTTAGTTCTTTTATTGTCATTGTACATAAAAACAACACAATTGTTAGGCACAAAGTAAAAACCGTACTGATTATAAAGTCATAAAAAAGATGGAAGGCTTTTGCACATTATTATTTTTGACCGCTTTTCAGTATTGTAATGGCTTTAGAATAAAACAGTCTTTAGTTAATTAAGTCAGGATTTGATAAAGAGAAAAAAATGTTAGTGTGTTTGTCGATAAGTGTGTCTGTCTTAGAGCAGAGACAGTTTCACAACATGTGCTTGAGGATACAGGAGTGTTATGAGCAGAAAGAAAACAGTAAACATATTATGAAGCATACAAACCTAAGTAACAAGGCGTCCAATGACCTGAAGGCAGGACGCTCTGCTCTACCTCCTGAAGCACTGCGCCCCAAATGTGATTAAACTTACTTGAACAATTATGTTAATCTCAGTCTGTGAATATCCACAAAGCCTTGTAACAGGATACTCTAATGCGCTGCTCCTGCTGCTGCTCGAACTGTGTCGCACTCAGGACGAAAGTGCTGTGTTCACTTGAAATGGGAGTGTCCTCACAGTCACTCACTTCACTTTTTATAGAATTGCTGCTCCACAAAACTTCTCTCCAGAGTTCACACTAATACACAGCTGTAGATCACAGCTCTGAACTCTGAACATGGATTTTCTGGAACAAATTTTCATTTCGCTCGGGGCTGCAGTTGTCATTTACTACGGTGTCAAGCTGCTGCTCTTCAGTAGGATGCTTTATCCAAAAGTATGGTTTCCACTGCCGAAGTGCTTCTTCACCTCAGTGGGAGAGTGGGCAGGTGAGCAGTGTGTGAGAGACTGTGTGCATGGCTTGGCACAAACAACTATAGCTAATAGAGCAAACGTCCTGGTACAAGACATTAGAACTCTGACCTCAGACATGCACACGCTTCTTTTTTATATTAAAAGAAAGTTGAGATGCTGGTATATGTCTGTACATGAAGCTTGCACAAGCTCAGAGCAATGATGGTGTTTGTTTATCAGTTATTGACCTCAGACTTACACTTGTGCAATGTAAATCCTTCAAATGCCTGTTGAGCAGGAGTTCATATTTACAGACAAATGATTGCTGTTCCAGTGTTTTTCCAAAGAAACAGAAAAGAAAAAAGTTGAGTGTCTTGTAATGTGACGAGTTGCATTTGCAAAAACAAATCTTAAAAACAGATTTTTTTTTTTTTTATCAAACTAACCTTTGTACGTTTTACAAACCTGTTACAATAAAACAGTCTTGGAGGAAATGTCTGTGAAAAGCACAATAACAACGACAGCCCTGTGCTACATTTTGCAAAGTAGAACATTTTATTCTGACAAGCAGAGGCATGCAGGCACGTGTGATGTAACAAACAATATTCTTACCACAGTGTCAGAGTGTTTTAACCTTACACACAGCACACTCAGCTGTGGCTCACCCCAGTGGTCCCTCAGAAAATCCACCAAAACATTCCTGCACAGGTCCCAGGACTGTCCTGCTGACTTTGATTTAGTTTGGCGTCTTCTAAAGAGGCGGTACTCTCTCCCACAGTCAGAAAAGACTTCTGATCTCGCCTTTCTTTCCCAAGTCCACTTTCATTCCATTCCAGCACAGAGCAAAGCAGCCATCAGAACAGTATGTCCTGGGCTGAAGAAATACCACTATTTCACTGCATTCTTTCTTTCCACACAAGCTGAATAAGATTCTAGAGTTGCTTTAAAAGTCAGGCAGCCTTAGATGGACAGCGCGCTGCTGTATACAAGCACCACGCAACAGTGGAACACTTCCCAGCAGAGTGTGGGAAACTCTGGCATTGGGGAAAACTGCAGGGAACTCTTGGAAGCTAATTGCATGGCACTAAACTGCAGCATTGTGTTGCTGTTTGTCTAATTAAATTGGAGCTGTTTATTTGTCTTGGTATATCTGGGAGTTTAACTGACCCACTTTCTCATAATATCTATTATATAACCCCTATTACACAACATTGGCAATTGTGACAACTTTCCCTACTCAAAATATACACTGAAATAAAACTAGAACCCAAATGCTAAAAGAGAAAAGATAGGTCTCGTCATTTTAGACATAAATACATATAGGCCTGCATACATAAATACATGTGGGAGAAAGTTGATTGTAGCTTGTAACAACCAACCAGAGCAACTGTCCAAACCTCTTCTGGCCAACTCCAAATCTCTGCTATGAAAGCAAACACAAAATGTCCAAAGGGGGGAGAGGGAGAAGTGGGGCTGAACAGTGAGCTCACACAAACAGTCCAGTTGTTTATCAGAACCGGGGAACATGTTGTATCAGGATGACGGGAACAGAACAGGTTGAACGGATAAAGTTTATATAAGATAGATAAATTATTGTCATTATTAATACACATAACAAAATTGTTAGCATTAAACATTAAGGCATTACAAAAGACAACAGACAAAAACCCTGGAAAAGAAACTGTGTTGGCTTTTGTCTTTATGTTTCTGTACATTTTTCGAAGGAAGAAAGAGGCACAAACAGTCCTTTTCCCCGGGTGGGTGGGATCTGCAGTGAGCCAATCCTGGGACTTGTCTGTTAGCTGAGCAGAGGCCGAGAGAAGGGACGTGGTGCTGGATTAGATATTTGTCCCCTGTCCTTACATTGAGTACTGCCTCATGCAACATGTGCTTGTGTTTCAGTGGTGACTGGTGCATCCGAGGGAATAGGAAAGGCTTATGCGTCTGCAGTAGGTATTCAAAATGCTCCTCTCTGTAATGGAAGTAATAGAAAAGGCTAGTTATATATATACTTTTTTTCTGTCCAGTTGGCAGAGAAAGGCTTGAATGTGGTGATCATTAGCAGGACCAAAGTGGAACTTGAAAAAGTTGCCAAGGAGATTGGTAAGTTTTTAATTGACTGCATGTATATTGTTTTATTGACTGTTTTTTATATGTGCAGTTATTTGTTGCTTGACATTCAGATGTTCCACAATTGCATTAATGCTTCACAGCCTTCAGCTGTTCAACCTCATCCTCACAACATGGCTTTGATGCTAATGCTTTTTTGCAGCTGCTGTTTCCTTAGACCCTAAGGTGAATCATTTAATCTTCACTCTTATTAGTTGTCCTTGCTGCTGTTCTATTTTTTTTTTTGCCTTGATGTATCTGATGGTGAGTCTGATTCATTTACAGTGACCTACCTTTTTATGTCTGTACAGGTGATGCTACAGGCCGGACGGTGAAAGTATTTGTGGCTGACTTCACCAAAGACGATGTCTTCGGTCGACTTGAGGACGCACTGAGGAACATGAACATTGGAGTTTTAGGTTTTTAGGTTTATTCATCATAAAATGTAGAGAAATGTATGGAGACTATAGTTTACCATCGTTTCTGTCTTATTTCAGTCAATAACGTGGGCATGCTGATGAGCTGTATACCCAGTAAATTCCTGGAGTGTACAGAGCTTGAGCAGGTTAGTCATTAATAAAGTATGAAAAAGGATATGCACATTTGTGGGATAATTTTAATAATATATCTAAGTTTCCTTTCAGACGATCACAAAAGTAATAAACTGCAACGTAAAGACTATGGTTAAGGTGAGACTCCTTTTGTTACAAAGCCAAACGAAAAACAGGATTTGGTAATTGTTCTGCTTTTTTTTCCCCTAGATGTGTAAAATTATTTTACCCGGAATGGAAAGCAGGTCTCTTTAAATCTTGTCTATTCTTTTTCTACTGTTCATTATGCATTTTCAATAATAATGCAGAAACTGTGATTGTAAATGATTGTGGGTGAATTCTGCCGACCAGGGGCAAAGGCGTTATTATAAATATCTCTTCTGGAGTTGCCTCAGTTCCCTTTCCTCTGTACACTTTGTATTCAGCATCGAAGGTGAGTGGAGCTTCATAAGAGGAGTCACTCTTTAGAGGCAAGTATGAACACAGCCTTATACACTTACGGTGTCTTTGCTTTTGCGCAGGTATTTGTTGAAAGGTTTTCTCAATCTCTACAAGCAGAATACAAGAGTAAAGGAATTATTATACAGGTAATTCAAAAGAAAGAGAGCAGTCTGAGACACTGATTAACAATGATAAGACACAGTTTAGGGCACAGTATTCAATACAGATGCATATCAGTTTTTACATAGTGTGGCCTGGATGGTTTGATATTTTAACTCGCATGGCATACCTGAGAGTTTAAGTCACAATATCTATTATATTACACCTATTACACAACATTGACAGTTGTGACACATTTCCTTAGACCTACTTGACTAAAAAAATATACACTGGAATCAAAACATACCAAATGCCAAAGAGAAAAGGTAAGTCTAGGTCATTTTAGACATAACTACATAGAGTTTATAGGCCTGCATCCATAAAGACATGTGGGAAAAATGTTATTGCTGCTTGTATCTGATTAGTTACACTCTACAAAATCCAGCCAGAGCAACTGTCCAAACATTTTCTGGCCAACTCCAAATATCCTCCATGTAAAGCCAACACAAAATGTCCATGTTTTGATTTTAGCATTGTAATGAGAAAGTAAAAAAAAAATACTGGGCAAACATTATAAATTGAATTTTAGGCACTGGAATTATGAATGTCTTTGTAAAGATCACAATAATAATAAGACTAGCATCCAGAAAAAACACATGGCAAATACCTAATTTTATAAAGACTCAAAAAGTTTAAATAATGTGACTTAGGGGATCTACAAATCTAACATTGCACTGCAGCTGAATTCTTGCAAAACTTGTGAGATTACAAACTCGAGAAAATCCATCTTGAACTGCTCCATGCAAAGTGTTCACAGTCCAAACCCTGGCTTTACCGGCTCGTTGTGTCCAATGATGTGGCAGCACTGACTGGTCTGGGCATGTTTTAGCTTTAAAGACGTAGTTACAAAAGTAAACGACACAGCGCTGCTGATTCGATAAAACTGTGGTTAATTTAAAGGAGCCCACTCCAAGAACGTTTCTTTTTCTAATATCCAGCTAATTTCAGTAATCTTAACCTCGAGTCTCTATTAAAACACCGTCTAAGCTTTGTCATTCTGTCTCATCAGGCAGTGGCTCCCTTCGGCGTCTCCACTCGAATGACGGGGTATCAGTCAACCAATAAAGTCACATTTTCCCCAGACGCCTTCGTGAAGCGCTCTCTGCAGTTTCTCAAAGCCGGGGATAAAACATACGGCAGCATTTGTCACACACTTTTGGTGAGATGCACTTCTTTCATATGAGCTGCCGACATGGCTGATTGTAAATGTGTATGCTTTCATTTACAGGGATGGTTCCTGCAGTCTATTCCTCACTCGATTATCTTCTCTGAGTATATGCAACAGACCCTGCAAGATTATGTGAGAAATAAAGCACAGAAGAAAGCCTTAGCTGCGCAACGTTTTCATAATGGCAGCAATAAAAGTTGATAAAAAGAAATAGGCTTACATTTTTATTGTTGAGTGTTACCTGCCAAGAAGTCTATAGAGCTATTCATTTTGTTTGCTCATCAAAATGATATTATTGGTGCCATTTGTCATTTTTCTGACACAGCTTTCTTTATTGATAGGATTTGTTTTTATCTCACATAGGACAGCCTTTTCCTTTATTTAAAGTAACTACAATAAACCTGACTGAACATTGTCTGAACGGTCTGAATGTCTGTCTGCTGTGATAATGACATGATGGGATGCAATCAAATGTAAAACAATGTAACTGACACACAAAATAATGCAACATAACATTAAATAATATCATGGAACTCAACATAACATAATGCAAAAAAAGTTACACAACTCTACAGAATATAATGTACCATAAAATAACACAACGTAATGTAATAATATGGAACATGACCCAAAGCAATGTAACACATCATAACAAAATGCTTTAAAGCATTTTGTTATGATGTGTTACATTGCTTTGGGTCATGTTACTTATTCATACTGTCATACTGTACCTGATAAATAATCATGAGTGACAAGCAGAGGTAACAGAACTACATTACATCCCTCGTCTTCTACTTGGTTTGGTTCACTTTTTCACCAAATACTCATTCAGCTAATAATTAGTCCTGTTCTTGGTCGAGCCATGTTCCTCCCTTTTTTCGTGCGAACAAAAAGCCAAGGCATGACAGCATAACATATTTTAGCCCTTACACAAGCTTTTCTTAACCGTAGCCAAGGATTTTCACCAAAACCTAGCCAAGCCTGATCTGACATTGATATTGGCCTGAGGAATGTCAGCAGTTTGATCTAATAGATGAATGAGAAAATGTTTAAGTCTTAAATTTATCAACTGCAGAGGGTAGGATAGCAGAATCCTACCCTGTCTCTTTCAAAACACAGTATTCGTCGTGGCATTCGTCGTGGCACACAGAAATACTTGTCTTTTCAAGGTGTCCTAACAGGCCTCTTGTCAGAGGAAAATGTGAGGACTAACATGGCTGATGTAGCTATAACATAATCCACTCTATTTCAAAAATCATAATCCCCATACAGCACTTAGTCTCTCGATAGAATCTGTGAAACGCAAACTAATGAACAATTCTTGAATAATACTGTCAAGAGTGTTGTTGCCTAGAAAAGCTTTGAAATAGCCAGGATTGTAGAGAGAGCCTAAAGATAGATGATAATGCCACAATAAGTGGGAGCACTAGATAGTTCAATGGTTCTCTAATTCTCAAAGTACATTCAGAATATATTTAGCGTTCCAGGTATATGACTATTGACTGTATTGACTGATGACAAAGATGTATTGTAAACTCTCTGCATTGGCCAATATGTCGATTCATAAGTTTAGATGTGCTCACAGAACTAAACTCTCTTTGTTGAACGCCACACAGTCACCCCCTCTCCATCAGATCAGAAACCTTGGATTTATCTTAAACCTCACCCTCTTCTTCAGACCCCACATCCGTCACATTACGGACAAGACAGCCTTCGTTCACCTCAAAAACATTGCCTGCCTCCGCCCCACCATCTCCACCTCCGCTGCTAAAACCCTGATCCACGTTTTTTCTCCTCCAGACTCGACTACTGCAACAGCCTTCTTTATGGATTCCCTTTATGGACACCCACAACAGCCACTCCAACAGCTCCACTGGCTCCCCATCTAGAAACGCATCTCTTTAAAAATACTCCTCATCACCTACAAAGCCCACCCATACCACACCGACCTCCTACAGAAACACTGTCACACCCGTCAGTTCCACCTCCTCACTCCCAGGACCTAACCCAGGTGCCAGACCTTAGCCTACATCCTCGCTGCCCCCACCGTCTGGATCTCCCTCTCTCTCCATATCAGAAACTCACCTCACACATTTAATAAACTGCTCAAGAGCCAACCTTTACCAGAGTGCCTATCGCCTCCAATAATGTCTTATTTATGTATCTATTATTGTTTGTATCTTTGTTATTGTCTTCTACAATTGTACAGCGTCTTTGGGTTTCTTTTGAAAAGCACTATATAAAGCTGATGTAATATTATTATTATTATAAATGTCCTCTGTTTAGAGCCTTACATACAGCTCATCTCTGGTGGAACCACAGAAGAAGCAGTTTATGCCGTACAGCAATGCTTTGAGATTGTTGCTTAAGGTCCCGAGATGGCCACTGTTTGTGAACTCTCAAATGCCCACATGTGAGGCAGTGCTAAGATAATTAATTCTTAAATTTATGAGTCGGCTAGAGGAGTTAGACAACTCCATTATAGAGGCCCTGACTGACCCTGCACTGAGCATCTGAACACTGGATTCAGAGACTTCATTTGAACTTTATATAATGGACTTAATGGTATTTTAACTTTAAAATGTTATTTTTGCTCATTTTTTTGTTATGTTATGAAAAACTTTAAAGAAATTAAACTTGTCTCCCTTGAGTATATGGTATGTGCTCTACCAGGTGAGCCACCGAGGCAACCCTATCTGTGTGTTTTTTACTCTCGTTGTTTTCTGCTGAAAAGTGCAGCATCAGGTGATTCCACACGTGTGAGCAACTACGGCGGCCCTGCAGGGACATCAGTGCTGTCTGTGAACAAATCCAATGAAAATACATAGAACAGAAAACATGTTCACTTTCAGTTTAATTGATAAATGTACTAACCTTTCATGCAAGAAACATAAATGTGCTTCTTCTCCAGCAGTGCTGAGTTATCAGTCCTCAACATGGCCACTGCCCACTAGCCTATTAACATTTCAACAAGAACTGTCACTCCATCAAGCATTTATGTACCTTCAAGCCTTCTTTCTTATCTCTGCAGACGAACAGGCGACCTCTGTTTTCCACCTCCATACACACTTTGCTTTAAGACGCAGACACATTACACACACCTGCAACAGCCATTAGGCCTTTGTCATTGAGGAAAGATGGTATCAGATGAGTACACCACCAGACGGCTCGGTCACAGCTCTGATATCCGCAGAGGCCCTTGGGGGCGGAGGGAATTGATGAACTTGTATCTGCTTCAAGTGAAACGAGAAACCTCCAGAGACTCGGCTTTGGTCGTCTGCTCAGATGGTGATGGACGGTGTTTAGAGACGTGTGCATACACTGCTCCATGGAAAAACATAGAGAGCAGAAAAAGCGTTTGAGTGAGAATGTTCGACCTGGAGGAGTCACTAGTCACAGGACAGACTGGGCGCTTCAGTGAGATGTGATGGATTTACCTTCTCTTGAGATGTAGCAGGGAACAGAAAAAGTAACTTAGGAGAAGTATTGGCGACGGAAAGACGTTGTCACAGTGATCTACACAGTGATTCAGAAGACATTATACATTCTATACTGTCACTGTAAATAAGTTTCAATTTAGCAAGCTTAAGCTGGAATTTTGAAAAATATTATATTACCTATATTACAGCATAAGGTATACTTACTTTTCATGACGTAACACAAAATAGTAAAGCATAACAAAGCATAGTCAAGAACAACGTAGGAAAATATGACAGTAGAAACCCAAACAGACAAGCCTTTAGTCTTAGCTTTGCCCAGAACCAATGCATTTAGAAAAACTGCAATGTACAGAGCAATTTCACAATGGATTTATAAATCAGTTTTAAGTGTTTTTTAGCCAACAGAAGCAGGATGGTCCTGCACATCCATTCATTGTTAACATTGCAATAACCTATTGTGCTATTATTATTTAGTTAAAATAAATAAAATAAAAGAGTGAGAATAAATCAGACATGTCATACTCAAGGCTTGGTTTTCGATTTACATTTATCCTCTCTGATGCCTTGTGATCATCCTATTTTGAAACAATGCTCATTTTTGTAGTTGCAAAATGTTGCCACTAGAGGACACTACATGTACAGGTTTAATAGCAGTATAAAGTTACCTCACTGTTGACAGAGTTTGAACTCAGCAGGAGTCCATGTGTTTGAATAGATCTGGTCCAAAGACATATTCCATAATGGAACAATGGCTATGATGACTTTCTGCTTTGGGTTTGCACTGGTGATGTGTAAACGCGTATATTTTATATCCACTTTGTATATGTACAGTTTTTTAACCTTTATTTTTGCCTTGAAATGCGTGGCAAATGTTTTTCAGTGCTTTATTAATTTATTTATAATATTGTACAATACTGTTAGACGTGCTATTCCGTTGCATTGGTATTTTTTGAATGCACCAAATGGCATGACCAACTTCTAGTACAATGTAAATGTTTAATTTTCTATGATAGTTAAAAAACCTAATACAAAACTGAATAGCTATAATATTTGAAAATGTGATCAGCTTAAGAAATCCATACATTAAAAAAAATGAACTCATTCTTCTTTGACCCATGCTGGGCCCTTAGTGGCGTGTATTAAAGAGGATACTGACTTTCTACAAAACATTATAAATACATTAAAAATCACATTTTCCAGACAGCTACAAATGCCACACACTGCACTTTGATGGTGACCGACAACAGACACTTGAACCAGCAAAAGTCCTAATTAAAATAATTGTTGAATTTACTAAAACTTCTCTCTTATGGGGGGGTTTGCCATTTTCCAATGAGCTTGTGCACTTCCTGTGTGGTGGATGTCAGGTGCAGCAGGGACTTTCCTCACCTGAGGTGCTCTGCCATTAAAATTTACCAGAGCAATCACTTTATGCCACCTTTTCATTTACTTTTTCAAAGGTTGTGTAACATTAAATAAGATTCTGCAGCTTGATAAGTCAATAACAGTGCTTTGGTAATAGCAGGTTATGAAGCCAATGTAGCGTGTGGGAGGGCTTTTCTTTTGCAAAGTAATGGTTTTAACATCAATCGGCTCAGGTTTTAGCACAAACATGAGTGAAGAGTGGTCTGAGTGTGTGCAGATGAGAGATTTGTGAAGAAGGCGGTCACTGGAAAGTGATTGTTTGACTTGCGCTGGATAAAACGGGGTTCTGTGGGTGGTCAGGGCTCTGAGGACAGTCTCGAGGAGGAGATGAAGAGAGAGGATGCTCCCTGCGCGGCTCACCTCTCCTCCTCATTGGACACCGGCTGCATGTTGTTTGAGTCAACAGAGGGCCAACAGAGATGGTCCAAGACAAGCAGACAGCCACTGCAGCCCACCCAGGAGCCGAGGCCGAGGCTGGGACCACTCACTCCCTGTCCATACGCTCGCACGATCTCTTCTGGTCAAATTATAACTGTTCAGCATCGTGCTTAAACCAACAACAGTCCACACAACGAGCTTAATAGTTGTATGAAAAGTTTCCATATGTGCGTACACGTATCAGATGTGCTGAGGCTTTCAAGTGCTCTAATTCTTCCCAAACTTGAACCACAATAGCCTGTTAATATAAGTTGATGACATAATTAAAGGTTTTGAGGTAAAAAATTATAAAATAAACAACAATACTCGTGCATATTAGGCTTAAGTTAACAATGCCAGTTTGACTTGTCTCTCATCAAGACTTTGAAGCCCATTGTGGCATTGTGAATAAGTGTATCAACAACAGAAAAATGAACTCTGGAAGACAAAGTCATACAGGCAAATCAGACATTGTACAAACAGTTTAATGCCAAGTTTCTGGAAAGACTCATGATTAAATTATCTTGGCTTTACATTACTTAACAGCACAGTATAGCGGTGCATTGAATACATCTAATGACACGGAGAACACCCAAACTTCTCACAGAAAGGCCCCGTCCGGGAGTTAAACTCAAGACCTTATTACTGTGAGGGGCCGGTGCTAACCACTTAGCCACAGGTTCATATCTTAAACATGTTGCATAGTGTAGCTTTAAATACAATAAGCAAGCATTTCTAAGGTCTAAACCCCAGAGGCCCAAAGTGCTGTACCAAATATATACTACATTCTATGGCGCAAAATGAAAAAATACATAGGTTAAAAGGGTAAAACAGATCAAGTCATCAGTATAGTGGCTTTGACATTTTGGTTCATTGTCACAAAGGATCATAAATATGGTTTTGGTGAGGTCTGTAACTGCAGAACAGCAGATGCAACATATGGCATTCAACTAATCATATGACTATCGGTAGCCCTGGTTTAAAGTATAATAAGGACTCCCAGCAATAGAGAGGACAGAGACAGCCTTAATCCAGAAGAGTCTTCAAGAATGAAGAGCCAAAAAAGAGGGCTCCAACACTGTCTTCTCTAAATGAATTTTTTTTACCAGCAGCTGGATAAATCAGAGGAACAGAAAGAAATGAACCAGAGGAAGTACATTTTTAGCGGCGGCCATCAGAACAGGACAGCGGCTCCTCTGACGGCCCAGTGCTCACATATGGCCAGGCTTTGCTTGTATAGCCTCACTTCAAGGCGAAGGGCCCTGCAAACATAAACAGTGCAGAGGCTGCAGCTGGAGCAGGGAGGCAGCCGCCTGCTTACCGAGACCCGTCCACACTAAACAGTGGATCAAGTGACACTCTTTGGCAGCGCAACAGAAACCTGGTGGAGTGGAAAAGCCTTTCTTCTGCGGGTTTATATCCCTCCTCTCAATATTTACCCCATCTGTTTTTCACAGAATTGAACAGAAAATTAAAGTAGACCACTGTCCAGTTTGTTCTGCTCCATCTTCAGGACGAGGGTTTATAATGCTTTGTAATGACCAGACTCAGCTTTCAGTGGTTGTGGAACAGATGACCAGACAATACAGAACTATACAGTAGTCCTGACTGTTACTTTTGACTCTTCATTAGCCTGGCCAAACCTCCTCATTCTTTGTCTTGTCTCTGTGGATTCGAGTTGAGGGCACTATCAGTCGGACATAGAATAAACTGCTTCTGAACTGGACAGAGAAACAACCAATCAGAGAAAAAAAAGCACTAAATAAAGGGTATGGCTGTTGAATCAACTACTGTATACAGAAACATTTTTGGACCAATAAATTCTTATAAGCTACTCTTAAGAAACTGCAAAGGTTTGTGTATTTCTGAGACGACTAAGCTATTGCTTCCAAAATCAATTCTGTCCTCTCTGTCTCTTGTTGATGTTTTTTTGCTTTGTCGTTTTTTTTTTTTTCAGGGGGTAAAGTCCACGGCAGTATTCTCTTTTCCTGGAGCATCTGGTGACTCAGCAAACATTCTGGACTACATTTAACGTGGACAGACGTAGGCCTCCTGTTGTTACGGTAACAGACTCCCAATGTGCCAAAGACAAACACCTCCCCTTCTTTAGGAAATTACACACCATTTGCCCCTCATTTCTCTGCAGTTTCCCGGGCAACTGTTAGCGGTAATTTGAGTTAATTCATTGGCTCCTGGGCCCTTCCGCTCCCCATTGTGACCCATAATAAAAGAGAAATAACCCAGATGCACACACAAGCACCAACTTTATAAAGGACACACAAACACAAAGTCAATGTAATTCTTGGTTTGTTTTCAGTCTCAAAGTTTATGATACAGACTTGGATGAATTTGCATAGCATACTGGCCCTGCCTGATACCTCGTGGTTAAAAAGCACCATATGCAAAACCTTTCATTGGACATTTATCTGCAAGATTCTTAACCATTCTAGCCTTTCTACTTGAGTTAATTAGCGACATTTAGCAGACACGTGAAGGAAACCCGAGCCAAACGAGACCAGAGTCCTGGGTCAAGCACGGGTCAAGCCTCATTTACGGCTTTTGACTAATCAAATCAAACCAGGTGTCAATGTTTGACTTCTGCAAATAAACCCTACAAGGCCAGGAGCGCACGTGTGTCGCTCTGCTGACTGTCCGGTTTACAACAGGATACAACAGACAGACAGGCCACTGGAGCGGGCCTCACCTTGTCCTTCACATCGAGACTGATGATGATGATGATGATGATGATGATGATGGGGGAACTGGGAAAATACACTCTCCGCTGGGTCCAAGTGTGGGATATGGCAGCACATGTGTTTCAAAAATGAGACCATCTTTACGGATCTCATTAATTAAACAGCACTGCACTGATTAGACACGAGTTGACACAAAAAACTGAGCCTATATTCTGTTGTGATTTATTTTCTTATTGTTTGATTGATGTTTTTGACTGTGCTGGCTATCACTCTGCTTTACTCAAGTCTCTACTATAGTTGAGCCAACGCTACATTTTAAACATTACATTTCTTATATAGAAGCACTATTCTTATAGAACATCTATCACATGCCTCTTTACACATTGTAAATACAAGCCCCTCTAGAATGTATGTGTACTAATATTATGTCCTTTACAGACACTTATTGAACTGTTCAGTGTAAAACTTTCTTTATGGCAACTGGCCAGGGAACACCTTTCCCAAACAGGAGGACTAGTTCCTGTAACTGAACTTGCCACAACTGTCTTTAAAAGGCATAAGAAAGGGAATTAAAGGAAATGACTAAATGTAAAATAACGATTTGATTTACTTAGAAGTGCCACACCTTACCTGGTTACTTGCAAAGGCTGCACCAATAGCCAAAAATAATAATCATAGAGTCAATTTAAACAGTGGTATAATATGCAATGTTTTCTATATATAATAAGTATGTTCTAGTATTTCTACAGAGACTGACAGATAAAGTTTAAAACATTTCAGCCTACTCATAAAACAGATGAACAAAAAGGCCTTAATTCGTTTTCTTTCACTAAAGAGTCCTGGGTTGTGACGGTTGGTCTCACACCAGTTTGTTGGAATAATTTTGCAGAGAGAGTTAAGGATAAGTGTCTATTGTTTCTGACTGAGCCATGTTTACTTTCTTCCTTTAGCTTCAGACGTCTGTCAGTGAGCCTTTCTATTGTTCAATATAAATAAAAAGTTAACCCACTCAGTTATCTGCGTTGAACCAGACTGTGACTACAACAAAAAAATTATACAGATCTGCAAATCTCTGTAGTGGGAAGAGACATGGTTTGGGAAAAGAGAATAGTCGCACGCACACGCGCACGCACACACACAGATGCACACACGCGCACGCACACACACACACAGATGCACACACGCGCACACACACACACACACACACACACACACACACAGATGCACACATGCGCACACACACACACACACACACACACACACACACACACACAGATGCACGCACACACACACACACACACACACAGATGCACGCACGCACGCACACAGATGCACGCACGCACGCACGCACGCACGCACACACACACACACACACACACACACACACACACACACACACACGGTTCTGTCGAGACACACACGCTGTGGGTTCTGTCAAGACACATTCGCCTTTTTCTCCTGTTTATTGATAGATATCAGCACTTTCTCATTTCGACTAAACACAACACTTATCAGAGCAGCTCTCGTTGCTGAACAGCTGAAAGAGTTCATTTACAGCTGCCAGGTTCAGCGCTCACATGTTCACTCCAAGAGATACACTGTCACTTTGTTTCCAACCAGAAAGTCAGATGTGCCAAACATCATCTTCACTTAATGTGGGTTTTTTTATGATTAAAACTTCTTGGCTTCTGCTCTTTACCTTCACTGGGGCTGTGTTGAGAATTAGTCTTGGTTTTAATCTGTTGTCAAATACATTTTTGAGAAAATACTTTGCAAATCCCAGCCTCTCAGCAGTTCTAACAGGAACAGGAGTATGAATTTGTAGAATATAATCAAATATTACACTAAACAAACCAGATCTTAGATTTGCTTGTGTAAAGTCACTTCAACCATGTTCAACTCTTTTCAAAAACTTTGTAATTGCTTAATCTTTTGTCCCATGTTAAGAAAAGAAACTAACTTTCAGCGTTAGTAGCACAAAATGAGAAAATGAGAAATGACAAAGACAAAGATTGTAGCTTTGCCTACACTATCATTAAACAAACTGCGTCGAATAATCCGTACAGATCTGTGTGAACATAGACCGAGTCTCCTTATTCTCATTTCACTTAACACCTGTGCTATACTGTAGCACAACACTATTTAGGGGTACAGTGAGGGGGAGGTAGGAACCGTTCAGCTGTAACACAGTAGAGTCACAACCAACACAGCCAACAGTAACGATACAGTAACAGACAAATGTATTAAAAAAAACAAACAGGTGCACATTATTATCAGCAGCATGTTGGGTTTCCTCTTGTTTAATACAGAGTAATGTAAAAAAAAAAAAAACAACTGTCTCTAGTCAAAACAAGAACTCATCCCCTGACAACACGATTAGCAGTGATTCTTTTCGTAAGCCAGACTTTACACAAAAACATGAAAACTACTAAGCTTGTATTTTGAGTGTATGTTTAACTAAAGTCATTATTTTGAACATTTCTATAAAAAAACAATGCAATGGGCTTCTTTGATAACTAAAACATAACTAATAAAAGCTCATTATATTTGGGGGTCACTCAAATGATGACAAGCTAATTTGTTTTTGAATTCAACATTACAAGCCTTAACTTGACTCCAAGAGAGCCATGCACAAGAATTCCTGTACCTGGTTAGTTTGTGCACAAATGAAAAAAAAAGGAATTCATGAGAAATAAAATATTCTTTATATTATTTTAAAATTATTATAATAAAAAAATAAACAATAAGAACAAGTAGAAAGGTTTGCTTTAAAATACAACTTGTCTTAAAAACCTAAAACAACAAAAATAAATAAAACAAATAAAAGAAATAGTAAAATACTTATTTCTTCCATAAGAATTTCTCATTGGTTTTCCAGAGGCTTTTACTCTGCTCTTCTTCGTAGTGAGCTCTCGCTGCGATGTTAGTGTTGACACAGACCCTCTCCACTTCAGCCGGGTCGGTCAGCCTGTTCCAACGCTCCTCGTTTCCCTCCTGCAGGATGTCCCAGAAGTCTTTAGACGGCTTTTTGAGTGAAGTTTTAGGTAAACTTCCCTCACAAAAAGCTGCTATAGGAGCACTTGAACAGGACGGAGAATCAGTATTAATAGAGACTTTTAATGGAGATGCTTTGGTAAGACTTTTTAATCCTGAATTTGTGTTGAGTGTTTTTGGTGAGCTCCTCTTCGGTTTGAAAAATTCATCAAGTATTGAGGTGTCTCCTATTAAATCTGTCAGTAAACAATTGGGATTTGAGGAAGCTGAAGGCTCTACATTGTCCTTTGGTTGTTGAATAGTCCTTGAAGTCTCCTGTTCTCCCTTTGTTTCCTGTATTGTGGACATAGTGCTGAAAGGACCATAGATCATTTCAGGCACAGAATCTCTGTCTGTGTGGCTCAAAACAGCAGCAGGCTCATTAGAACTTGGACCTCTGCTGCTGGTCTGGTCTAAGCCGAGACCACCATCTTTGAGATTTTTAAAAATTGTAACAGAACCTCTAGTTCTTCTTTTGAATCCACTTGAGATCTCCACTTTCTCTTCTGGCCAATCCGCCTCTGGGCTTGGAATATCCTCAAACTGATCTTTCTTTTGTTTTAGCCTTTTTTCATTCGACTTAGCGTCACAATAGTTGATCTTTTTCCTACTCTTCTTCATGGGACTGGTTTCTGCAACAGGTTTTGTGGCCTCTACACGAGACACAGAGCTAGAAGGTGAGACATGGGGCGTTATCGATGACGTGTTCTCGGTTAAAACAGGTTTTGGGAAGAGGTTTGTGACTATGTTGGCCGAGTCGGGATGATCCAGTGAGGCGTAGTACTGATGTAACCAGGTAAGTCTTTGTGTCGAGTCACTTTTGAGGACTTCCTTTGCAAACTGATCAATGGAGGGAAAGTGGAATTTGGATGCCATCTCCTCCAATTGTTGCCTACATGAATGAACACACGATAAATAGTAGACAGTTTAATTAATATTATAATTGTCAGTTATTTTTACATAAACAGCTGCTGCTGTGTAATTCCTTTCTAAATCCTGCCATTGTAAAACCCATTGCCAATGCCAACATTAACTCGCAACGTCTGATGACGCCTCCATACATATTAATAGACCATGAGGGATATTATTACTTTAAAAGATTGAGAAAAGTATCATTTTGAAGGGTTGTTGACACAGTACAATCACATTAAAAGAAGACACTCTTTGCATGAGTCTGTCATAAAAAAAAAAAAAAAAAAAAAAAGAACAGTAGTTATCATAAAATCTGTTGAAAGAAGGCCTTTTAGTTCCATCACTTTTCCTACACCTGTCTTGAGCAAACAAACTGAACACAGTCGGAGTAGAAGTGCATTCTTTTTTTTTATTTGAACCCACTTTAATGCATAAAAGTTATACTATAGGCCACTTTTGAACTACAGATTTTTTTTTTGACATCAGATGCATTTCCACTGGGTTTGTTCAAAGACAACAGCATGTCCCTGAAGGGCTACCATAGCTGTTCACACGCTCAAAAAAACAGTAGTGGTTGATATGTAGCACTGCAATTTGCACTTTCACCACTAGATGTCACCAAAAAGTGACAAAAAAGGACAGGCTATTATTTTTTTACACTAGTAGGTAAAGTCCTAAATCTGGTCTTCTTCTGCAGTAAACTAAAAGAAATATATAAATAAATAAGTAGGTCACTTTTTGGCACAATACACATTACACTAATACAGAAAACTGAGTTGCGAGTGACAAACAAATAAACTTGAAACTATTTTTTGATGTTGAGTTGGTCAAGTAATGAAATGCTCTCTTTTCTCCTTACTAGTAAATGAAATGTTAATATTTAAATGTCAAAGCTACAACTATACAAAAAGTATCTGAGGTCTTAAGTTGAAGCAAACATTGGGACAGAAAATAAAAATCCATAAAAGTGCAACAACTGTTATGTGATTTTAATGGCATTTGTGGTTTTCACTGGAAAAACAATAAAAAGGGAGCAGCAGGAAACCCAGTACACATGCCTTTTGGTCTAATTAAACTGCAGGTTAATTAAGGCACCATAAGTAGCGTGTATTTTCTCGTACTAGGGCATAGACAGACAGACTTTTCTTCTCAGGGAGCGAGACTGGAGCCACGAAGGCGTTGGTGAGCCTGGTAAATGGTATGCTCGTGGAAGTGGTGCAATAGTATAAGATAGAGGTGTGTATTTGAGAATTCTGTGTGTAAATGCCTGCTGACGTGCGCATGTATCAGTGTGGCTTTGGACGGCCTCGAGCGATCATTTTTGGTTCGACTCAGGAGGGCTGTGGTCGTACAGAGGAGAACTCCAGCACTGTCAGGCCTGAATACAAATGGGTAATTTTTG
Source organism: Neodontobutis hainanensis (assembly GCA_024349245.1). Taxonomy (NCBI): domain Eukaryota; kingdom Metazoa; phylum Chordata; class Actinopteri; order Gobiiformes; family Odontobutidae; genus Neodontobutis; species Neodontobutis hainanensis. The sequence continues at coordinate 215,497 of JALDNG010000019.1, forward strand.
GCATGATGCTGGGAAATGGGTGGAAGGGAACGCTCAGAGGTGGTCTGTCCTGAAAGTCTCTGCACAGACTGTTCCTGAGGCCCTGGTGGGGGCGCTCATTACCGGGGCTGTGGTGACTTTTGGCTCTTTTTCTCTAAACCTGCTGGGAAATTATCAACTTTGTTATATTCTTTCGACTATACTCCAATACACATACCGTTTTCTTTTTCTTAATCTATTTGCCAGTGTTATTATAATAAAGTCTCATCTCAGAACAGTAAGCTCACTAAGTGGGGCCTGCAGCTATGTTATGCTATAATACAATTTGGCAGCATCAGAACGGAAAGAGTCACTGGAAGAGTGCCTATACAAACTGGAACAAAACAATTTTAAGAAATAGATTAAGAGTTATTAGTCTTTAGATGGAATTTTCTTAAAGGTGATCTGCAGAGAAAGCAGAAGTATTTTTTGCTCTTACAGCTAAAGTGTGTGAGTCTTGGCAGCATCAGGTGGCAACATTGCAGATTAAAAATGCAAACTTTACACTCTACTTTCTACAGCCCGAGAGCTGCTACAGTAGCCCGGTAGGGACAGTCTCTAAAAACAAGTCAAAAATGGCCAAATGCAAATGATAGTTTACTTTAATTGAGTCAGAAACCTTTAATTTAAATCATATTTCAGTCAACAATGTTTTCAGGTTTGTGAATTTTGTTGTTCTACTTTTCAGTTCCTCCATATTTAATATTATATTTTATATATAATAATAATAATATTACAATTAAAATTATCCTGGTTAAGTGATACTGAAAAGAAGGCTTTACAAAGATCCCCTTACTTTATTTACCTGCAAATGCTCTGAGGTGTGTCTCCAATAATGAATGTAGTGTGTCTGGTCTGGTGGACACTTTTATTTGTGAAAGTGACTGGATGGTCCACTTTTGTTGTTTCCAGCCTTGTTGTAGTTCTCGTTGGTGTTGGAAGACTCTGTGATGGGCTTTCTGACAAGTTCTGGAAAAGTCAAATTATTAAGTGTTTGAACAAATATAAAAGTAAGTGACAGTGCAACCTTGTGATTGGTTACCTCCTGAGTGCCTATAAGATGATTGGCTGGCATTTGAGAGAACATGTGGCGTTCAAAGACATCTCGAACCGCCGCTCTACTGATCCGCTCCTCTGCCCTGCTCCCTCCCACAACTTTCTGGTTCGAGTGGATATAGGCCACCCCTTGTACGCCGCCTTTAAACAAAAATATACACCGTTGCTGCTGACATGAAGCATCTCATTAGCACCTAAATCATTTGTGTAGTAAAAATAATCATACCCAACACAGTGTCGATGCTTCCATTCTTGGATATTGGAGATGTTAGATTAGATTTGGGCTTTATGGCTGTCTTTATTAGTCCTTGCTTAAACAAAGTAGACTGACCTTCATGCTGTTCTTTTATTGGAGAAGGCCTGGGTTTCTTTACACTGGTGTGCTCGTCCTCTGATGACGATGTTTTGATGTCTTTTGTAAATTTGGCTTTGGTTATTTCGGTGGCACTTTGTCTTTTTGTGTTACAATTCAACTTTTCACAGTTTCCATCAGTTCTTTTGGGTCGAAAAACTAAAGCTCTCTTTCGGCAAGAAGTCCTTATTTCAAGATCCAAATCCTCTGATTCATCTGAGTAACTCTCAAACAGGTGAGCCTCACGAGCGAATGTTTTAAGTCGTTTGTGTTTGGCTGCTGAGGCGTTTACACTCACTTTCTTCACATCATAACTTTTATCTTGGTCAGAGTCACTTAGGATTTCTAATCTGGAGGGCAGTGGGGAATCTTTCACGGCATCAGGCAAAGTGCGCTTTGATTTCACGATTCTTTTTTCAATATCGTCTTCATCAGAGCTGCTTTCTTCAATGTTTGAGCTGTCCCTTTCAACAGGATCTGGGCTGCCTTTTATTCTTTGAAGTAGTTTGGAAAAGTCATGCTGGAGTAGAGTCATTCTTCCTGGAGTGGAGGTAGTAGCGGTTGTGCCATCCAGTGCATTGGGGTCTGATAGCTTCTTTATTCCAGTATGTTCCTTCTCATCATGTTCACTGTCACTGCTGAAGTCAAGGATACCTCTAGAAAGCTTTGAAGCCTCTCTGTTCTCCTTTGGTGCTTTGTTACACTTTGTTGCAGCAATACCAGAATCCTTTTCAAGTTCCTTTGAGAAAAAAAAAAAAACAGAAAAATTACATTCTTAATTCTTAAAATAGAATAAAAATCCCTCAAACCACTTTTTTGGTCATAAGTTGGTTGCAATACATTTAAAGTGGAGCATAAATAGGAGCTATCATCATCCATGGCAGAATCTGGGAGATGCCGCATCAATTGAGTGGAACCCAGTGCACCCTAATTGCATCCAAAGTAAATGTTTATTTGGCCTTGTGTCGCCTATCGCTGTGGTCTGTGGCTTATCTGTACCAGCCACGTCTTGAAGACATTTACCACCCCACATCCAACAGGCTGGGGTAGTGTCTTAGCTCCTGAGTTTACAATAAAGTGAATTCAGGAACTAAAGCAAACATTTAAATGGTGCAGAAAATTCTATGATCAAAGGTGATCATCTGATCCTGTCAAAATATTGTGGAATTAATTGCACACTTTGCATAAAAGCAGTATTGTTTTAATAAAATAATGCATAAACCAATGTAAGTAAAGCTTGATTTGACTGATTTCTTAAATGTATGTAAAGTAAAATGAACCCAAATCAAAAAAAGAAGTCAAATATTCTCAAAAAATGTGACAGAATATTTACAAAGCTACAAACTGCAACAATAAGTCAACCTCTTTGTGCAAGTCCTTTGACTCTAACATGACAAATCATTGTGTAATTAAGAAACATGTCATCATGTAATGTGAGTGTAACAATGCGGGCAATACATTTCCAAATGGTCTCTGAAAGAGACTTTATGAGGAGCGACCACCAACAGTGTTCCTGATTTCATGACATTTGCCATGACACTTCCCCAAAGTTACAGTGTCTGCGTGTACGTGGTGCCTCGGGCCTCTGTGTGCGTGTTAAAGCACTCCAGTGTATTCAGTATTTTTGCAAGAATTCAAAGGGCCTCAGAGGAGCAACAGCTCTGTGAAGAGGACAATGTGGTGCACAGCACAGGCTTGGCTGGGAACAAGATGATAAGGGGCTATCACTGTGTAAATAAATAGCTGCAGAGCAGAAGATGGCCTTCAGTGTGGTCTGCTGCTTCCATTATAACATGAGGTAATTATATCCAGCTGTGTCACACAAGTCAGAAGGGAGAAGGCATCGAGACAAAGAAATCAGTGTCACGAGTAGAGCTGCCACATCAAGACCTAAAAACATATCAATAACACAATTTACTTAATAACACAACCAAACCATCACAAGAGTGATTACTATTACATCCAATCTAAGTGTGATAATAAGAATGCACAATCCTATGAGCACACAAATATTTGGACCAAGAGAATATGTTGGTTGAGTGACAGACACAAAGGCTCCTCTTTAGGGTTTGCCTGCAAAGATGTGGGAATGAACAGATGTGTGGGATCCATGGGAAACAGAATAAATTGGTTGGGAAAGATGTTGCCCTGTGTTCTGGGTGCCTGAAATACTCACACCAAGTCCTTTTGCCTCTTCCTCCTTCTCTTCAACTGTGTGAGTGCGGGTCGTCGTTACCCCAGCCTCCACTATTCCTTCGCGCTTAAAGAAAAAGCAGAATGTGAGAATTTAAGAAAACTCAGCTCATTCACATAAACAGCATAAACTGGCCTGCGGGCTGTCTGACCTCGAGGATCTGACGTGTAAGACATGTCCCATGGGTCTGCAGTCTGAAGAGGTTTTTAATGCCAAACAACTCGCCCTTATGCACACCGTCCCCTTGAACTGCCTCAAAGTACCGCCGGGCGCTCTCATTGGCCACAACTGAGGAATGCAATTGCTGGGACAAATATAAAATGTTACTAACCATCAAACTAAAGCAAGCCAAATGATCGATAAGCTAATATGCATAATGTTTTACTCCATGACAATACAATACAGATCCAGAAGTAAAATATAATTATTAAAATCATATTATTTGATACCTGTTTGTAAACTTGTCTCAGGTAAATCACTTCTTCCACAGTCCCGAGGGAGATGAGTCTGAGAACAGTCACATCTCGACACTGGCCAATACGGTAGGCCCTAAAAAGAAAAAAAATAAGCACATCGCATTTTACAATTGCAATAGTGCTGCTTTAGACGTTTAAGGGGAGTGTAAAGTAATAAGAGCTGTAAACAATGTTTTACACAAATTAATTGATTCCCCAGTTTGACCTAGTGTCATCCTGTAACTAAAGAGGGTTACCTGACAGTGTGTGATGAAGAAAAAACAAACCTATGTGTGTTAAACGATGAGGACGCATCGACTGTTACTTATTTGAAAGTTCTGTTTTAAAAAAACATTCTGATGTGTTTTTTCAACGAAGCACAACCAGTTTAAATACCATCCTCGAGCAAAGTAAATTTTTAGCCACAGAATAAAGACCTATTACCATTGTTGAAGACCGAGCAAATGTCAATAGGAAGTATTTTGTGAAGAATAATAAGGAGTCCTAGAAGAGATGGTACGGTGTCTTGTATTATTATTATTATTATTATTATTATGTAAATGTTTGTCTGCTTTCACTTTGCATTTTATATTTGGTTTAAAGAAATATATACATAATACACAACATACCTGTCAATAGCCTGAAGGTCATTGGCAGGGTTCCAAGTAGGGTCAAATAAAACTACAACATTGGCCCCTACAAAGTTAAGACCAAGTCCACCAGCCCTAAGATAAAAGAAAAACACTTATTAGAGGATAAAAATAGGGTTAGCTCTTATATAAGTATGAATAAATGCTGCAGACTGACATAGTGGAAACCAGGCAGATGTTGATGTGAGAGGAGCTGTTGAACTCTTTGACAATCTGGACCCTCTCCTTGGATTTGGAGTTCCCGTCCAATCTGCAGTAGTCCAAGCCTTCAGCCATGCAGTAACTCTCCAGAATGTCCAGCAGCTGCAAGGATCCAAACACAACAAAGAAATCTTGAGGGTCCAAAACATCTCGCTAAGTACATAAAAACCAAGGCTGGGAGTAAAAAAAAAAAAAAAAAAGTAGAGGCTAAACAAACAAATCTAATACAGGATCAACAATTCACTTACAGGACTAATATAGAAAACGCTCTGCATGTTTGTTTGTAGGTTAAATATAAGGTCTAGACTTTGCCCAGCGGATTAATATGCAGCACTGATCCTAAAAAAGCTAAATACACAGACTGCAAATATGACTTAATCACTGCCAAAGCCAGAAATGTTATCATACTGTCTCAGGTGACAGCGGCCATTTGACATAGCACCATAATGACTTTTCCATGTAAATGTGACTTATTAATCTATGTCATGAGAAAGTTATGAGTTCCAATTGCAGCTTCAATTAAAAGGTTGTTTCTTTGATGAATGATGGACTGATGTAATTAAACATAAAGCTCTGCGTTTTAGAATATTTTCCAAATCTACCTTCTTAAATAATACATCATCATAAGGATTAAAATACTTTTCTTTTACTTATATACAGTATATGTATGTCTATGTTACAAAAATGATCATCTAGTTCATAACCTGTTGCTAAACCACACCCTGCATCAACACCAATGCGATAAGCTATTTAAATGTCTCATGTCAATAGACCTGGACATAAATAATCAGCCTAGAACTTCATAGAAAAGCATTAGAAATGTTTTTTCAAGGTTTATTCTTTTCTTTTTTCATTACATTACTATTACTAAGTTTTTACTTAAATATATGAATATATTGCTCACACAAAGATGAGTTTGTAGTCAATATTTTAATCACAACACTGACCGATTAAGTGTTTTTTTTTTTTTTTTGGTTGGTAAATTCTTTTTTTTATCCCTTAATTCTTTTTCAGCATCCCTTCAGGGGGGTGTACAGGTAAGCCCCACTCATAGTCTCACCAACCTGAGACTATAGCATGTTTTGATATTTTTGGGTGAAACCGAAGTACCCGGAGAAAACCCACTTAACCCATGGAGGAACATGCAAACTCGACAAAGAGTCAAACTCTGGACCTTCTTGCTTTGAGAAGACAGAGCTAACCACTCTGCCACACGTCTCAATTTATCTCATCTTCATACAAACTTAAACAAAAACAAAAAATAAAAATCATACAGTTACCTTAGTTGAAAGAGAAAATATCAGTAATTTGTCTTTCCTTTGAAGATAGTATTTCAGCAGCTTTTGTAAAACCTGAAGAGATCAATTTGAAAAGTGAGAGAACATAAAATACACAGCCTCTTGCACAGCTTTTGTAGCACAACTGTACCTTCATTTTTCCACTGTACATGGGGTCCGATAAGGCCTCAAAGGCTTCATTCTTACATCTGTACACAAAGTCTGGAAACTTTTCAAATACTTTCTGACAAATGGTGCTCACATACTTTTTCTATAAAGCGTAAAAATTAACAACCAGCATTCAATCATTTAATCCTTTCGGGAGATAATGTCCAAAAGGGTAAGTACACCAGAAAACTAAGCTAGACTTACCTGATTCTTACTGGTTCCGGCACTGGACTGGAGCAGTGCCACATGGTTGGCAACCTTCCTCAATATGGCCAAATATGTGAAATACAGTTTTTTAATTTCAACTCGTTCGGAATTTGTCTGGAAATGTAAACAGGCATTATTCAGACTACAGCTGTAAAGATCCTAGTGGATAATTGTGCAAAGGTCATAATTAAGTTTTATGCAGCAAAAATCTGGAACAGTCTCACAGATAAATGTGAAACAAGCATCAACTCTAACAATGTTCACGTTTTACATTTACATTCAGTAAAAGACAACTGAAAGCGTTTTTAATCTGCACTCTTTGTTTTAAATTTTTTTTTTATTCTGCATTTTACTTATGTTTCTTACTTATGTAATTCAAAGTCTGTAAAATACTTTGAATTACCCTTGTATGAATTGTGCTATATAAATAAAATTGCATAATTAAAATGGAAGTAAATGATTGTGAAACTTACTCTGTAGCAGCAGCGTCTTCTGGTATTCCCACTTTGACAGTCACATTTCTCTGAAGACCTCAGTAATAACGTCACATCTTCAGACTTCAGAACTGTCTGGTACACTGTACGTTGGAAGTCTGTCAGAGAGCAATACACCACCTAAAACAAATAATTGTGAGGAAATGCTTTTCAAAAACACAGGGTTGCATTATTAAGCATGTCGCTAAATGTGTGCATCGTACCCTGTCGTCCTTCTTAGGCAGCTGTTCCTTGATGAGAGCTTTAGTTCTTCTTAGAAAAGAGTGAGAGATCTTCCTCACAAGGGCTCTGACAGTTTTTCTTCCAGTGGCAAGGGCACGCTTTGTGGCACTATGCCTCTGCCCTTGTTCTATTGGATCTGAGAATTTGTTTCTGAAGTGTCCTATGCTCCCAAGACAACCAGGCAGTGCCCTAGTCAAGAAAAAAAATAATTTTGGTATACTTCACTTTATACAAATGACATGTTTAAAATGGCCACATAAAATGTCTGCTATGAACTCACCAATCCATGACACACCACAGCTCTTCAAGATTGTTTTGTAAGATGGTTCCTGTCAGGCCGATTCGAATCTAATAGAACAAAAGGCATTAAAATAAGTCGGTACATACATACACTAAACAGTTTAGTTATGTTTTTGTTACCTTAAATTAAAGATGGTTTAATGGGGAAAAAACACAGAACGCTGATATTTTGTATATTTTTAATATATTATATTTTTGGCCTTATTACAAATTGTACTTTCACCTATGACTGGCCAAAGCTCATCCACACTGCTAAACAAATGTGTTGTCTAGCATAATTGCTCCCAAAATTAGAAGTGCTTTCTCAAAATTTGATGCAACTTCACTCAAATAAATGTACTTTACAGTTTGTTTATGTAGGGCTCTGTTGGGTATATATTTATTATGTATTAGTGAAAGCTTCAGTAGTATAGTTACACAGCTTCCTTTTGTATATTGTCAGGGTTGTGCTACCCACCCTCTAATAAAAATAAAAGAAAATCCATTCCCCAATTGACTCATATGAACAAACTTAAAAACATCTCAAAAGAAACCTTATAGACACGGCATCTGCCTGATAAATTTTCTAAATTTCTGGAAGATTTTATTTAACCACTTTCTTGCATTGAGTTACCAACCTGACATCTCAGCTCCTTCATTGCTTGAGTGATCTGAGAGTTTGGATTCTTTATCTTATGGGCCTCATCCACAACAACAGCAGACCAGTCTATGCTGCAATGAAATGAAATGAAATGAAAAAAGGATTAGTTTTGCATCATTCTGGCACATGTTATGCCATGCCTACCTGTTGAACTGATCCAGACAAAGGCGGAGGGTCTCATAAGTAGTAAGAGCGATCTCAGCACGGCCCTTCACAATGCGAGTTAACTCCTCCTCTTTCCTGAGCCCATGGACAACCACACACTGGAAGTGACCCCACGTGTCCAGTTCATCCTTCCAGTTATACAGCACTGACAGAGGAGCCACGATGAGGAATACCTACAATTGACCAGAAGGGGAAAAGAAAAGTCAAACCGGACTCATTTCTTTATTCATTCAAAAAGGGGTGACTGGAGCTTTTCCCAGCACATTTGGGCCTGAGACAGGGTGCACCCTGGACAATGTCCAGTTAGTCACAGGGCTGACATTTAGAGACAGACAATCATTCAATCTCATTCACTAGGGACACTTGCCAATGGACCTATAAATACATGTCTTTTGACGATGGGAGTAAGCCGGAGTACCCGGAGAGAACCCACGGTAACATGTGGAGGACATGCAGACTCCTCACAGAAAGACCGGAGTCAGCCGAGGATGTTGCCCAGAGTCGGCCGAGGATGTTACACCATTTTGTGTCATTTGGATTCATGTGCAAGTTTACTGCAAATGGTGAATCAACACAAAACACACTTTATGACTTGTGTAAAAAATAGTCCTTTAACAGTGTCACAGTGACCATTTTATTGTTTTCAGTTGCAGTTGACTTAATTTTACCTCTGACAGTTATAATCATTATTACTTAAGATAAAATATGTATGTAAATGATGTATATAAAATTGTTGTTTAAACCCTGTCTGTCAGTGAGAAATTATTTCTAAAAATGTAATAATTGTTCAATGTTCAGTCTCACTTACATTGTTTGGTTTACTCTGCTTATCCCAAGCCTGACTCTGCAGAAAGTGAGGCCGGTTTTTGTCAATGTCCTCCCGTGTTCCCTTTTTGTCCAACAAGGCAGCAAGGAAGCCGATAACCTGAATAACAAATATGTAGTAAGTATTAATAAGGCAAAACACCATTCATTTCATATTTGTTGTTGTTCTCACTTGTACTGTTTTTCCTAGACCCATGTCGTCCCCCAGGATACATCCTCGGGAATGGATGTAGTTGTTGTATAGAAACCTGATTCCTTCTCTCTGGTAATCTCTCAGATACCTGTTAATGGTGTACGGTACTTTAACTCCATCATTGCTCAGTTCAAGAGGCACACACATTCCAGAGTTTATCACGCTGCCAGGGAAAACAGGTTTCTCTTGGATAAAATGGTTAGCTCCTGGCCTCTTTAGTTTTGAGACAGGCACAGATTCCTCCACTCCATCTGTGCTGTGATCAGTAAATGTCACCCATGCTGTGGCATCAGGATGTTCAGAGGTGGAGGACAGTCTGCAGACTGTGGCTTCTCGCAGGATGTCATCTTTAGGGTCAGGAGCCAGACATGTGTCGCCTTCATGCCATGTTGCTGTGAAATCATATCATTAATAGCACTTGTCTGTCTTAAGGATCAGTTCAACACAGTCTATGTAAGATTAAGTAATGCAGAAATAGAAATTGGCTAATTATTAGCAGTGCACTAAAAATGGGACTATATATTATATTATATTATGATCAGTGACTAAGAATAATAGGGAAAAGAGTACAACCTTACCCGTTTTAGCAGCTGAAGTTGAAGCCATCAAAGTTTAAGTAACAGCTAGCTTCTTCTCTTCATTCTATGGAGATAGTGAACAGAGCTTGTAAGCTAGGTTAGTTTAAATAGTTTATGTACACTTAATGATGTGTCATGAAAAATGCTACACTTACAAGTAAAAGTTAAAGTAGCGATATAATCAAAATATATCATGTGTGGTAGATACTGTGTCTGGAAAAGACACAATAAGAACTTGTACAAAGCCGAGCATAGCAGAACAGATAGGTTAACTCCGCTCAAACTTGCCGAGTGTTTATCTGTTTTTCCAACCACTTCCGCACTTTCGAACAATCTGCACCTTTTCAAAAGATTATATGATCGGTAATAAAATAATACTAACTAGCAAAGGTTAGTCTAAAATACACATTTTAACTAGTTTATTGTTACGTTACTTGCCTTTTTGTGGCATTTGCAATCGTAGAACGCCAGAAAATGTGTCGAATGTGCTGAAGTAAATCCAAAAGAACATTCAATCTGAAACTATTTAAACAAATATGTAATTTGAGATTGAAAAAACCCTGGTAAAATAACGAGTGCGAAAGAAATATTGCTAACAAATAATTCATAGATGTTTACTTTTTAAATACTAATTAATTTGTTTAATTTACTTATTTGTGTATATTTTTTCCAATTTTTAAAATCTTAACTAATACTAAATGCTATTATGCTGATTTGAATTGGCACATTTATTAGCCTTGCATCTCATTTCTATTTTATTTTTAAATAAGGTTTGGAGTTTTTCCCTCTTGGCGCTGACAGCACTCCTTTTGATCAAGATGCTAATGGGTCATGTAGGACGGACATCCATTCAGTAAACAGCGACTTGGTGGTCTGGGAGTTTGGTAATTGCCATCAAACTGAGTGCCATGTTTGGATGTGGCTGTGGGTTGATATGATGGCTATCACTAAGCTGATTTTTAGTGTTGTTGCTATGCAGAACAGACTTGTAAACACAGGATAACACTGTCTCAGCTCTCCATCCCTGATTTGACTTTCCCTAAACGCTGGCCCTGGCGCTCTAGATGAGGCACGTCTAGGTCCGCTTCTTGCCATGCTACACTGCCATACAAAAATGGAACTTTTTGTTCCTGTTTTCTCAACACTGGGAATTTACAGGGCAGCTGCTGCAGATGTTCTCATAAAGGAAGCCCAAACACTGATGTAAGGTTTACAAAGAGCACTAGATCTCTGACACTCTTGTTCTACTGCTGGCCTTTCTGTACCTAATGTGTAAAATATCACAAGCTACAGAACTAGGATAGATGGATCATTGGCTTGAGATAGCTCAGGTTCAAATGACTAATTGTGGGCACATCTTTTCTCTGACGCACAGTTCAACTCTGTGCATGATATTACACATTTGTCATTGTACTGTTTGAAAGTCTTGTTTTTAGCCTAAAACCAAACAATAATACATTACTATTACCACGTGAAGAATTTCATATCCTACATTTGCTTTCATACAAAATAGGCTATTAACAAGTTGTAAGCATATAGTTTATGAGCATAATAATAGCATCCTTTAACCTTTTACATATCTTAATATAGTATTAGCTTATAAACATATTGTTAAAGATATAGTTAGATTAAATGCACACTGTGCTGTCAAAGGTAGGTTTAATCTCCCTTTAGCAAGCTGTCAAATAGTTTAGCACGTTTTGTCCTTCTTTCTGTAAGAAAAGGTGAGACCAGAACACCTGGTCCAATCAGAGTTAGTTTCAGGTCAAACCCCTCCCACTAGAGATAAAGATCAGCTCTATCAGTTGAACTCAGAATTGATAGAAGTCTCTTGGTATAAGAGACAAAACGTCTTTAAAAACTAAATCCAGATGCCTTTGCATTAATCTTTTATTCAAGATGACCAGGATGACTGAGAACCTTTACAGACATCTTACTTCTGTAAGTTGTAATTGGCTGACACATATCCATAAACTCCCACCTCCACATAAACAAATACACAAGATGTTGAAGTACACAAAAGCAACAGTTGGTTCTCAGTCAATACATTTTGGAACCATTGGTGTTGAATAAGAAGGAATTACACTCTTGATTATTGATTATTATTTTTGAGTGAGTAAAATACCTTTAGATTGTTTGAAGAGAGAACACTTACCATACTTAACTAAACATAACATGATGTTGGTTGTTGACTGGATTCAAACAATTAAGGGAGTGAAATCTAGTGGCATATGAGCAATATTTGACACTACAGTGGGAGTTTGGATGTTTGTACAGCTCTGGTTAGGTTACCTGTACGTGACTGATTTTACTGGATCTACTTTTAGGTAAATGAGCTACCGTTCTCAATTAATGCTTTGTTTTTGGCAGCTGTTGTCACTCTGATACTAGACAAACTACAATTGGAGATAAACTTTAACAAAGACTTACATACAAAAAGGATATATAAAAAATATGCTTTATACAATTCAAACAATAGTGCCAAAATGCAGTTGTGCATGTGTGCATTAGTGCAGTGGTATATGGTCGATATAGTTCAGTTCTGTTAATGCAACCATCACTGCAAAAACTGACAAAGAGTATGATGCAGTCACAAATTATGTCCATCAACAACCCATTGACCGAGAGAATAAACTTTTTCTCTAAGGATGCAGTGAATTATTTAATTTTATTGTATTATGAAGCCTGTAATTCCCACTGCTACTAAGAAACATAAAAAGATACATATGCAACTTAAACAAAAATGTTTAATTCACCACAACAAGGGCTGGAAGTGCTTCTGTATTCGTCCTAACACACCTAACACTCACTGACTTTTCTGAGACACACCTGGACAAACTTAAGCAAAACACTCTTTCCTTCTAACCATAGAAATAGCGAGGTTTGCACAAACATTTGAATATTCTACTGCAACAGGATTAATTTGGCTGAATCCAGGTCCGATTTGAATAAAACATGCAGCACACAGACCTGCTGTTGTTACTCATAATCAGCGGCTGGAGAGGAAGACCTGAATGAAAGTCTTGTCTGACTCTGAGCAGCGGAGGAAACACTGTGTTCCACCAGCCCTCTCCCATGAGTCACAGGGTCCGCCACGGGCCAAAAGCAATTCCAGCCATGCCAAAAATGACAGTTTCACATTTACAGCCATTGATTGCAGAAATGGAAAATTAGGTAGCTTTCATATTCCTCATTTGTATTCTCCTTCTTTTGCCCATTTACTGGCTGCAAGATCATTCATTCAAGTGTGTATTCTCTGTACAGTGACATTTTCTTGGCTTGTGGAATAAACATTTCCCAAATTTATTTCAGTTAAATTGGCTAAAGCCTTTTTGACTACTACTCCCTCTTCTAATCTTACAGCTTAATGTGACTAAAATGTTTCTTAAGTTATAATAGTTCCAAAGGACTGCACCAGTGTACATGTCTAATATAACTTAACATGCACAATTAGGAAATAGTCCAATATTAGCAACAGAATTTGATAATGGATGTTTTATCAAGAATAAGACCAGAGTGTACTAAGACAAAAACAAGACCAAGGCTCTCATGCAAACAGTATTTTTCATCATAGACAACCAGTGGCAGACTCAGAAAGTTCGAAACTCTGTTCTTGTGTTTTGCCCAAGACTGCAGTACAACACAAATCACAGACAATTCAGCAAAATGACTGAGGGACCAGCTCATTTAGGTGACAGTTGATTTTGCTGACTGAGTGGACTTGCAGCGTTGATGCGCCTCTGCTGACCCAAATTGTACAACTTGTCTCTTTTTGTCTTGCAGTGAAATTATTAAGTCTATAGGGCAACATATTTACAACCAAAACAGCCTCTCATTACGCCGCTGTCCCATAGAGGAGCCTTTTGTTTGTCCTCTTCGGGCCGCTCTGAGCACATCAAGCCCCGAGTATAAGTGACTGTGGTCTTGTGAGTTCCTATGAAGTGTGCATTCCAGCGCGACTATACTTTGTGTTGCGTTATCAAAAGGCCCCACAGGCCTTTGACACAGCTGATAGAAAAGCTGGCACAGAGAACACTGGAACAACCAACTAAAGAGTCTTCTTTCACCTCCTTTCAGTTAGTTAAAAAAGACAAGTTGCTTTTGTTTATGGCACAACTGAGGATAAGCGGTAGAAAATGAATGAATGAATGAACAACTGAGGATAAATTAGTTATGATGTAGCCCCAACAATTAGTTTTACGCTCATCCAAGTCAAAACTATGTGTAAAACGTCAGCAATTTTTCAACAACCATGTTAAAAATCTCCCAGTAATTAAGTAACAAAGATGATCAAGCTATACAGGAATGAAGGCAATATAAGTAAGTGTAATTCTGTTAATGTAGCAGTGGATCTTGTACACACCTCTGTAACTACTAAGATGACTAAGTGATTCTTTTTAACTGCATGACATGAGCACAATTTTTGGCTACTGATTGTGCTCGGAGTTGGAGGGAAATATCTGGCTGCGAGACAATAATTCCCCCTTCTCCCAGTGCTCTGAAGCACCCCTTACCCAACATGAAGACCGGCAGGCACTCAAAGAGCTGCATGACTGCACATCCCAACAATGAGGCTACACAAAAAGCAACAACTCAGCAGAACTGCAGTTTAGTTTCTCAGGCGTTTGAGCATGCAATTATGTTCCCGCTACTCCTCCGTTCACAATCAGGCGAGAGGGACTGCAACATGTTTTAGCCCACTTCTTCTTATGTGGGAGAGTGGGGGACATTTTATATCACTGTGTAACAAGCCCAAACCTATGTTGAGTAATCGTTCATTGGATTTATTGATTTGACTGGGACAGTGCATGTTGTGCATACATGAGAAACATCCACATGTAGCTTTAGGCTATTTTCCATCGTTTGTCCCACAGGAAGGCAACAAGATAATAACATTTATATTTGAAAAAGAGAAGTAAAAGATCATTTAAAAATGAGGGTGACATTTCCTCTTGTGTGGTTGCATGGTTGGATTAAAGCATAGGTTTTACTGACTACAAATGCCCAGAGTGGACAAACTGAGCTATGCAGGTGGAGAAGTGCATTTAGGTGTCTTAAATTAAACTCATAATTGGACCTACTTACACTGGGTTTTTCATTATAAAACTGAATGTCCCTGCAGGGCTACTGTAGGTGCTCACGGGCTTTAAAAAGAAAGTTTTTTTTATTTTTATTGTTATCCTTAAAACAGCCACATTCCCCTGCATTTATGTCCTGTCTTATTCTCCTAAACTCATCGGAAATATGTAATGCTTTTCTAAAGTCTAACAGATGATCCCTGGTGTCCACAGTGAGCCCATGGTCCAGAACAGTGTACTCAAATGTGGTTATTTAATACTTTGAAAATGTATGCCTAGTGAGTGAAAAGTTTACTATTTAACAGAATTGGTTAAAATAAGTCTGTCAAATCTTTGCTAAAAGTACAAATGTGTGCCAACTATACGAAATGTGAATACTGTCAGTGTTGTATCCCAGTTTGGAGCAGTACAGCTGAGGAGTAGGCTATGCGTCCATGCATGTAGAGCACACATTCACCATATGGGGTCCAGAGGGGTTAAAGGAGCCAGGCCAAGTCAGACCCATGGACCATTTAGCACACATTGCTTTCTCCTTTATGGCTGCACTGCGCTAATGCCATTAATCACGTCAAAGCTGGGAAAGTGCACAGTTAGTCACACAGAAAGGCCTCATACATATGGAGCAACTAGAACCATAATCTGTGATTATTATCTTTCTATTTACTGAAGGATGTCATCAAGTCAGATTTTAGATTCAAAGACAGAGTCCTGTAATGTCATATTTGTGCTGAAAGTTAGAAACTAGACATGTTTTCATTTGCAAATCCACACTCAACAATAATACATAATACAAGTCGGAAATATTTAAAGTGCAATACTGCAATACTATGGACAACTTCAGCCCATTGGTCCCCTATTCACTGATATTGTCATTATGACAAGACAATAAAATGGCGGTTACATCCGGGCTTTTCGGCTTTTACTGCATAGTAAAACAATAGTTTTCTGTTAGCATAAACGTATGTTGTCTCGTAGTAAAAACTTAACTCTAGAGACCGGAGCCATCTTATGTACCAGGCTGTAAACATGATTTTTACACTTGTAAAGTCATCATTGGGTTTCTCCTTATATTTCCGCTTTTGGAGCCTGCCCTCTGGTGGACGGTGGTATATTGCTGTATATCTTTGTATGGTGGCGCTGCCATGGCCAATGGCCCAGAACCAGGAAGACTCCAGCGCAAACCCCACACATGACAGATAGAAAGGTAACAAAAAAAAAAGGTTTATTTGTGACACAAAAATCCAAACAAATTTCTAAGTAACAAAGCCAGGGTCAAATCCAAACAAGGCACAAGAGTTTCTTTGAAAAAATAAACTACACAGAAAAACGACTACAGAGACAACTATATCAAACCACACTAAAGCCACAGCCTTGCGAAGGTGAAAACACACAACGACCTAGCACTGAGCAGACAGACAAACAGGTTTATATAGACATCGACAACAGGTGAAACACATTAGGGCGGAGCAGGTAATCACACGGTAGGGAAAGACACAAGGCAGGAAGTAAATCATAAAACACAGATTTGGGTAAGACATTTCAAAATAAAAAACAGAAACTCAAATACAACTTTGAAACCAAAACCGATACAATGACTAGACTCAAAACTACGAACACAACATCAGAACAAAACTGAGACAAATACACAACCAAAACAGACAGACTATAAAACAGACATGAATCCTGACAGGCGCCCATCCTCGACGACTTTTTAAGGGGTTCCATGAGAGAGGCTTGATTTCAAACGACATGGTGTAAATTACATAATGATATATACTGGATAGATATTTCTTTAGGGTTGTGCTGGAAAAAAAAAGTAATTTATTGTGAAACTTAAAATTGAATTATGAATTTAACACTTTTATAATGCCCCTTCATGTTTTACTGTGTGATACCAGGGTTTGATATTAACACCCTCCAAACGCAGGTCAAGTTCAGCTTTGGCACTTTTCATTATAACTTTGGCAGACATTGAAAAAGCAACAAAAAGAGGAGCTGGGTCATACATTCTGGCACAAAAGCAACGTCTCTTTGTCAAACACCCTCACTGACAGAACCGACAGCTGTTTGCCAGTGAGCAGAGTGGTCAGCTGACATCCTAAATCCACGGCATACCAGAACTGTTGCACTGCTCAGTGTGCACTTCCTTTTCTCTTTTACCCTGTCAGTTTTGAGTCCACATCCTGTCTGTCTTCAACCATCCGTCCCTCTGTGAGTCAGCTGTGTCTACTCTGTCTGTGTGTGGTCTGGAAACACTGTAAATCTCAGCTCACACACGGTGCCACCCAGCACGATGCTCCGGCCTTATCTACAGTATCAGCTCCCATGTCAGAGCAACGAGGTCACGGTCAGTTGTGCCTTCAAACCAGCAGTGTGTAACTTACAGTAAATAGACTCATTTCTCATGGACTCATCGATTTGAGCAAAGATATTGTGGACTGACAGGCTTTTAAAATACAGAAATATGTGCTGTTTTATCACATAAATGCTGCACCACATGAAGGCCTCAGTAAAGATGAACAGACTGAGACAATCTGTGTCCTAAGATTTGAATTTGGCGTGTGCAGACTCAGGGTCTGAATAAAATATGATGGCTTTCTTTTTCCAAATTAAGAACTTTTCAAGAACACAAGTGGCCTGATGTGACACAATTCGGACAGAGAGGGTCCAGCAAGAGGCCTCAACACAACTTAGGGCACATAAAAACAAATTATTTTAAATACATGATTACACAATCATGTATTATTACGCAATAAAAAACAAAACAATGATTTTGGTTACTTTCATGCACACCCTTAAATCAATACTCACTTGAATTTGGTTATATTTTACAAAGAATGACCATTATATTGAACTTTTTGACTTTTTCTATGTGACACTGTTGGCTTTTATTTAAAAGTTGCTTCCAAACCCAAAGCTTGTGCAGTAACACATAAATAAGTGTAAAAGGTTAGGAAATGATTGCATCTTTTACATGGGGGTGTATACCTGAAAATTAAACATGGAGGCCATGAGTGTGATGTCATTGATTGAGATAAAGTAACTGATTCATAGAGGCATTTACCTTATTGACAACTGAGAGCTTAACATTCACTTTTTAGGTCGAAGAGGAAATAAAATTTGTGTCTGACTGATTCTTAGCCTCACCTGAGTGTTACCCAACTCCCCCTGTGGTGTCATGATCATAGATTCTGTGACAGAGAAGGATTAATCCCATTCAACTCTGAGGCCATGGGAACAGCAGAGGCGTTGGAAAATAAAGCCAACACTCCCAGTGTCTGGGTGGTCTGTCAGGCACGGATCATATTAAAATGACTGTCCTGTGTACAGCTACTGCGTTTAAACAAACTGTTTAAGAGCAATGGGTTCAACGTCTCACTCTGCTTCGGTCAGGCTGACATTGTTCTAGTACTTTTTTCAAAAGGGAGTGAAATATCAATGTTGTGACAATTAATGTTGAAAACAAGTACACAGAATAGTTACGACTGAAGGGGTCTAAAGCCTATTTCTCTTTCTATTTGGAATATTAGTGTATTTGTCACATCTCATCTCATCCTAACAAGTGCAATGGTTGGCATGGGATGTTTGAAGTGGTCCAGTCTTTATCACACAACAGGAGGAACTTCCAGAGGTGTCCCAAAAGCAAGAAGGAACGAAATGTCTCAAGCATAAATGGGACAGCTTGGTGTGACAGAAAGTGCCATTTTTTTCCCCAAACATAATGTGCATGGAGCATTAAAGGCTAACTATATATCACAGTTTCACAGAAAGAAGCACAAAAAAGTTGTATTACTCTTAACCTTATTAGCTTGGGCCACTGGAAAACTCAAAGAATTGTTCTGGAAACTGAAGCAATCTGGAGACATAAGAATGAACGAGATATTGACATGGAAAGACTTATCAAAAAGACTCGGTAGTAGGAAAGTAGCAGGACTAAAGACTGGGAGAGCTCATAGCCTCATGAGCTCTGTGTGTGGTCCGGGACCTCCGGGCTGGTTCCGGGGTGAGTGCACCAGTGTGCCCTTCCTGGGACCAGAGAGGAAGGAGCAAATATAAAAGCGAGCTGAGTGCACAATAACGGGAATGTTTGCCTTTGCTTGGGTATGAGAAGGAATGAGTAAGCAGTGCTTTTATGTGGAATAAGCAAACAAACACCAACATGCCGAGAGATTACTTTGTAATTCCCAAATATATTGATTCAGTCATAACATTTTTTATCACACACCATTCCAACAGAGAAAGGAACCTTGGAACCTGTCTCTGACACATGTTGTGACAGGACTTTTAGAGTCAATAGAACCTGAGCAATGTTAATCAAGACTATAAGTGGTACTAACATCGACCTACAACTTTTCACCTCTACATCATTACATACAGTGGACTGCAGGTACAATCATCCAATATTTAAGCATTGTTTTAAAGGAAAATGTTTAATTTCAATCGTTCAATCGTACTCCATGTTGCTGAATTAGAGTAGAGGCATTTCTAATGAAAAGACCTTTGTGTTTTATGGAATTGTTTATGGGAGAAGATACTAGGAGTGCTCAAAGTCAAAAGGTGAAGTTACAGGTGCGCAGCAGTGCAGTGGTGCCCTGATGAAGACTTGCCGAGTCAAAACTCGTTGGTATGCATTTGTTTATCTTGAGATAAGTTACACTACTTAGAAAATAAATGATGGGAGGATCATTGTTAATTCTTTCCTTCCTAAAGCAATAGAGGTGCATTCTGAAATAATAAACCATATTTATTCACATAAAAGTTTATGCACTTGAAATTAAATGTACATTTTATAATCTGGATATTGAAAAAGACACTTGGCGTGTCATGTAAGGTTTTACACCTACTGTATTTTTGTTTCTATATTTGGACTGGTCTCATTTTGATATGACTACACTAAATTTAAATTACGTTATATTTGGTAATGTAATTTGTATTTTTTTTATTATTAATGTAATGTAATGTAAATGTAAAATTGTGAAAACCAAACCGATTTTTTATGTTTCTAAGGTGTTGGACTCCTTAAGATACTGAAATTATTTGAGACTACAAAAGGCAGTTAGTCATATGTAACTTTTTGTCAATGTAAACCCACATGCATCTTAAATAAATATGGCCTTTATGCTGTTTCTTTTATGGTGTTTATGCTGAAAGACAGATGAGAAATTTCAGTCTGTAAATTTTCCACCAGATACAAATGTATCTTTAAAGATTGACATTTTACAGGTAAACCATGTTATCTGTAATCTGCAGATGCTTTATGCAATACAGTCAACAAATACACTTTGAATGTGTGTGCTGACAAAAGCCAGCACGGCACACACAGATACACACACACACACACACACACACACACACACACACACACACTGGTCGACTTGGAACACACATTAAATTTAACATTAGGTGAGGTCTTAAAACATGAAACAGTCTCCAGACCCTTTACTTAAACACATGGTTAGTGCTTAAAGCAGGGATCTGCAGAGCGAAACAAGGAGGTCTGTGCTGAGGACACAGGGTCACAGCCCCCAAAACACTGCTGTATACTTTGATTGGCCTCCATCTGTCATCTGTGTTGTTTTTTTTTCCACATTTGACCTGAACAGAAATCAACACCCAGTCCTATAAACACCTCATGGCCTGGTATATTCTTTTTCCAAGGCGCATACTGATCCATTAAAAAGAAAGCATGGCTGTGTGAGGATGTGGCTGGGCTCAGATTTAGCTGAAGAATGCAACAAACACATAGAAATACAGCGGCAATGTAGCTAACCTCTGATGCTAAAGTCTTGAACTGTTTACTTACATGTTGTGCAGTAGAACAGACCTTTTTCTAAATGGATGGAGTTAGGGCTGATCAGTATCATAAGGACAACAATAGTGGCCTCTGACTTTTGAGATGTAGCTCACAGTGCTTACAGATGCTTAAAGTCGAACTGGACAGTTTTGATCTGACATAATGATTTGTATTTGAACTTCACGCTTCTCTATAAAACATCAGAATGTGTCAGAGAGCAGCCCAGGACAGAAATGATGTAGCACAAGTGGATAAGATTAAAACCTAGTTTGACTTGTTTAACCCCCTTTTTTTTTTTTTATAAATTACATATTTTTTTCCAATGCATGAAAAACTGAGTAGTTAATGATACTGTTTTAACGAATGGGAAGCTGATGGACCAAGATACCAGACACTGAGGCTGATGTTTATGTTTTAACAAAAAACTGAAACAGGAGAAGTTCAGAAGATGGTGGAGCCGAGGAGGTGTCTGGAGCACGGATGGAGTTCTGCACAGAAACAAAGGGCAGCGATTAAAGTATTGTACCACGAAAGGAAGATCTGGTGAAGGGTAGACTTAGTGTCCAGCTGCAAACAGACCAACACACAGAGACAGACACAGAAAAGAGGGGCGACAAACAGGAGAACACAGGGAAAAGATTCTGAATAACACCAATACAAAAATATTGTGTTTGGTTTTATAAGTTTAAAAATAATTGTCTTTGCATTTTCTTTAAAGTGAAACTCCCATCAAACCTAATTTCATTGGGTTTGTTCATAGAAAACAGCTTATCCCTGCAGGGCTACCATAGCTGTTCACATGCTCTAAAGGAGAGATAAAGGGGGAATGAATACTCACACAGCAGTGAGTAAAGTACTCGTATGAGCGACATCTAAAAGTATTGGTGTCTGCGAAAACCTAAAAATAAAATCTTCCTAATGTCCCTTTACAGTACAGCTTTAAAAAGTGCATATAATCTGATATTTACTAGATATGAGTTGATGAATATTGACCTGCTCCATATTGAATATAACTTAAACATGCCACACGTATACTGTATATCAGCTCTGTTGAAAAGAGCATAAATCAGAGGTTCATGGATGAATAAAAATGAATGAAGGCAGTTGCAGAGTGACATACGATGCAATTATTTACAGAAGGGACTCTTTCTGCTCTTTTACAACATGTGTTGAGGTCATCAGCAGCGGCCTAGCGTCTGGCCTGTTGAGCACACAGGATTTCCTCTTCTGACAGCTACAAATGATCAGCTTCATTAGTTACATTGGACACACAGGCTACACAAACCAGATGTATAGACTGCTACTCACCACCAGTACTGTAACTCTCACAAACAGATTGCACAGGGAAAACTTCTATTCACTGTCCCATTTAGTTCCGGACCATATTCAGATGTTCTTGTTTTGAAGAATAGAGAAGCCAAAAGGTGTTCAGGGGAATTACCACTACATTCATGTTGGTTCTACAGCTGTGTTAAATAAGAGAATATGGCGGTGAAAATATAGATTGCTGCACAGAAATGTTTGTTCTAAAGCCACACTGAGATTTTCTTTTACGCCAATGAACAATTTATGATTAGTGGTCACCCAAAGAGTGGTCAACCCGCTGCTTATGATTAATATTTAAGTTTCAAAAATGTACACTACTTAGTATTTTAAGGCAGTTAGCTAGATGGCTTTGTAAATAAAATGTACACTGTATGATTTATCACAAGCACTCCCTGCGGCTCCAGTGAATCTCTTTTTCCAACTCTTTTGAACACCACTCAACATGTGTCACGTGCACTAATCATGAAATAAAATCGCAGCATGACATGGGCTTAAAATAAGTTAAAAAAAAATTAAGAGGTGACTATACAGTTCTCAACCTCATTACTTAATTATGTCGACATGGTGCTTCATTAAATTGAATTGAATTTGTATACACGGTATGTTAGCTGAAGCAAGTTAGGCAACCATATTTGCATTTATTTGTTTGTTTGTTGGTTAGTTAGTTACTTTGGAAAGACATTATCCATAAAAACTTTGAACTAAGTGTCCCTCAGGCTTGACTTTGGACAGGCCTGATTTAAAACAACATTACAACATTTGCACTTACTAAAACAAACATTCACAGGACTGTTAAATGTCAGTGTCAGTATAATACAATTGTGTTGATTTGACTGGTTCATACATGGTCTATGTATTTTATAGTAAAAAGTTACACAGTGCTGCTTTAAAGAAACAATAAAAAATGTGATTTAACCTTTACGTCAGTACGTGTCACAGGATGCTCAGACCTTAAATAAATATATCATAAATCATATGTGGTTTATTTTATGTCAGTCCTGTAGACACAAAGCCTAAGGTTTCCCACAGGTGTGGCGCGGGCATGACAGACCTATGTCAGTGTTACAAGGTCGTGATTCCTGTGTTTACTCGTGCATCCGTCTAACAGACACATCCACCGTTCACATCCAGCCTCCAGAAATCTTTATGATCTTCTGTTGAATATAATGACGCTTTGTTATGGTAAAGAGAGGCTTTCCAGTAAAAAGAACAGACGGGCTGGATCCCAGAGACACATTTGAGGCGCTCTGGTGTAGCACAATGGTTTTACACACACTTATAGAGTGCTGTTAACTGAATATAAAACAGACACACTATGTATACTCCGGGATTTCACTCACAGAAAAAAAGGGGTAAAAAGGACAGTACAAACCCCCAAATCCAACTCTTCTTTGTGATTGCAAACTACATTTTAAGTAGTAAGTAATGGAAAGAGGCCTAAACCCAATTCTACCCTTTACCCCCTCTAAGGGCTGTACACCCCTCCAAATGGACCCCACTTGAAACAAAAGGGTGAGAGAAAGTGTGTTCATTGGCACTGCGTCTGTCAGAGGTGTAACCAATTTCGGCAAAAATTAAGATTTTAAATTACTGCTGTAATCTGTTTTCTCTTTGGAAAGTTTCCGAAAGTTGTTTGCTAACGTTAGCGTCACGTCAACAGGTCACAGTCTTGAATTTGCAAAATATTCAAACTTTTTTTTGCTATTGCATAACAACGCTAAAGGTGCTTTTGGTTTTTGTGGTGGTTGTGTCCTATGTCTTTGACAGGGACTGGAGAAATACCAGCTGATACAGTTCAGAGCAAGACCCAAGTCAAAATACTCACAAAAAACGTTGTATGATGATGATATATACCCATATATTATTAGGCCATATTGTATATAGTGTTAACTCACACAGATTAATAAATGTATAGCATAAAAGAAATAAGAGAAATTGACGTTAACATCTGTGCGTGTTTCTTTTACAGTTGGAGATCAATTTGTCTCTCTCTCATACTATGGCAATATTTAAAATAGCATCCATTTTGTTTTCCTCTTGTGACACGCTACAAAATAACTGTGCCGATAAACAAAGGAGACGGAATCGGGCCCCTCAATCAGCTCCGATCCGATCCCGACCAGAGCCAGATGTGGCTCCCGAGACGCTGATTGTGTTTGTCTTGTTTACAACACAGCTCTGAGCACATTCCTTATTCGGCTTGTTTTCTTTCCTTCCAATCTATACACGCAGACTGACTCTGACAAAAACTGCAAACAAAGAGGATTTTGCTCCTGTCACATAAAGAACTCTGTTTGTTAAGAAATGTCGCTTGGGGCCCTGGTTTATGGCAACGATGAACGGACAAACATGTTCATTTGAGACTCTTCAAATCTTCTGTTTACTCAAGGGAAAAACAGTCCCAATTAAACTGTTAAAAGTTGAGATGACATTATTTCCCCTGGTGTCCTCGGTTCTTATGAAGACATCACTGGAGAAATTTTAATACAACATGTTCTCATTGAAAAAGGTCCAACTCATTGTTAACAAAATCAATGTGATCATTTTGTGTATGCGCTGACAGTCGCAGAGTAGTTTATCTTTTTAAAGCCAAATATTTACTCTCAATGTCCTCACAAAAATGGAATACATATATATTGGCAAAAATAAGACTCTTACAGCTAACAGTTGTTTATAGACATTCAGGCTGAAAGCATTTAAAAGTTTACAAATCCAGACTTATTGCCATCTGTTGGCCATTTGGAGAATAACAAATGCGTGAGTTGGGCGGAGCTTAAAATGTGTATTATATTAAATAAAGATATTTAGCACTGATTGTTGATGAATGCCTTTTTTTCATACTAATAATAGATAATCAAGACATACATTTAATATCTGAAGCACTGTATTTTGTCAATTGTTGTTTTCTTTGCTGTGTGCCCCAACAACCCGCCAGTAGCTTTAAAGGACTGGGATACAATACAGATGTACTTTATTAGAAAGGACAAATTTAAGATGAGAGAGAGCTGGTTCAAGTTTAGGCATTAGTCTGGAGACGCTGGTTAAAGCAGTGGTGCAACAGACTCACAACAGGATGGATGCTATATTAAACAACATGGACCATCCCCTGCAACAGAGATCAGTGAGCTGCAGGACAGAACTCCTTCCAGGCTGCAATATTCAGTAGGGTATTTGCTTTTTTTTAGCATTTTTAGAAGAAGTACACTTGTTGATTGTGTAGTTCTGAGTTCTCCTTAAGTTGTCAATAAATCTGTTTTGTAGGAATTGCTGCCTACAAAGTCACTGAGTAATGAGTCCAAAGGTTAAACTCAAGGTTCATTACCTTCTGAATATCTGTTGCTGTTTTGAGTCACATCCGTATCATTACAACTCCTTTCACTGTGCCTCTTTTTGAGGTTAACCAATACGGCCACAACAGTAACTCTGGAAGGAAATGACCTCATGCACCAAGTATGAACCCACCGCATCACACAACAACCCCCTTCACCTCAGGTCAAAGGTCAGTGCAGCCATTGGAGGAGCCACATTGTGTGTGTTTGAAATATGTGTGAGGGCAGCCTCTGATCAATTGTCAGAGGCGGACAGTTGGAGTGACTTATCTGTTTGTGTGAGCGATTGTCTGGTATGTCAGGCATGTGTAACTGTCTAGTGCAAGTGTTTTGTTTTTGAATAGTGGTGCTTCCGTTCAGCCAGGTGGACGTTACTTGGCTTTTGATCGTTACTCTGTGTCCAGTGTGAGTGTCACGGTCACAGCGAGGTCTGAGACTTAGAAGTGACTTTTGTGCAAAAGCGTTTCCTTTTAAGTCACGCATGACCTTTTTTGAACTGAAAACACTGATGGAGTCAGCCCGCAGACATCTGAGCCTTGTTCTGTTGTCAATGGGAGGTAGAAACAAAAGTCACATATCTGTATTTTCATCCAACTCAGAAATTAGTGTCAGACTATTAGCTTGGCCAGCCAAACCCAATCAATTTTTAGAGAGGTCAAGTGGGTCAGAAACCCCTCCCATTTCAAAACAATGACCAATCATATCTTTTAATTAAAAATGAGACAGGCTTTCTGCAATTTTCTGTTTGTTCAGGCTATCAGACTATAATAACAGTTTGCACTCACGGGCAAAGCCACAAGCTAACTGAATTTGAGCTTGTAAAAAGGCGTCAGGTGGGCTTCTGTCCTTGTCTCTCTGTGCTTCTTCTCCAAATAATTTTGATGGTTAAGCAAAATTTGCAGTGTAATTTAGATCTATCTTTTACATTATGGCCATAGCAAGTTGTGCATAGTTAATTTTAAATTGTTATCCACAAGACTTACTATATGAAAATTTTAATACAGCACTATACATTTGTGTAGATTGTTAAGCACTTGATCATATTTAAAACTTCTCCCTCATGGTTTTATTCACATACATGCCCATCTGAAAGACATGTATGTGACTCAAACGTTTGTCTAACCATTGTCAGTTTTCCAGGGTGCTCCCCAGCTTATGACTAAATGAGCAGAAATATGATACCCCCCTGTGACCCTGATAAATGAATGAACTGGAGAAGCTGTAGTAAAAATATCCCCATAAATATTTACTCTTTATATTAATGATAACTAAAAACAATCTCTGTTACACATATCTGCCAGTAAAGATGCAGTGTAATACAAAGGGGTTTTGTTTATTTATTTCATGTTTACAGCGCACTCCAAAACGCAGGCAACAAAACCATCTTTTTCTTATTCTCATTGTATTTCTGGATCTTTCCAAATGACTTCATGATTGAAGAGTTCAACATTTCAACTCATCATTGTGCTGATTGTGTTTTACATCCAGATGCTTACAGGAAACCATTTGTCTTGATTTGACCGAAACGTTGTCCAAATATACAATATCTGACATTTTGTAACTTTCAAGTCTGCTGACATGTCACAGTGTGTGTCTATGTTCAGATGAGGGCAGCTCCTTGTGAGCTGCATTTTCCTTCAAAGACCATCAAAGACCTCCATGTTTTAGCCATTACAACTGATGATATTGTAGCACAAAGCAAGAATTTGAGATGTTGCAAAATAAATCCTGACAGGGTTTACATTACTTTAGGATGAAATAACTCCTGAAATAGCTTTTCTAATGCAGAAAACTTTGTTCTTATTTGTTGCAACAGAGACAATTGGCATTGGTTTTACTGCAGGTGGCTCGAGTCAAACCACAACAGCACGACCAAAACATTTGGGATTGGCACAGTTTTTTCTTACTTTCAACTGAATATTAGCTTTGTTTTTTTGTCATCCCTCACAAACTTGCCTGTATCACCCATCTTAAACTTCTAGCTCTAAGTTCAGTTTTGGTGAGTATAAAGATATTATTCAGCTTTCAACTTTCTCTGTCCTATTGCAGCTATTATTTATGTGTTGACAGCAGTGTTACCAATGAGAATGTCTACAACTCAAGACTTCAGCAAAATCAGAGAATGTGATTGGGCAGAGCATCCGGTATGTGCTGCTGGACATTCTTATTTAATAAAATTCTTGATAGTCCTTCATAATAAACCCTAGGCAAGGCCTTACAGTCTTGTTTTTTCACAAAATTATATATATGAGAATACCATATAGCAAATACTGAAGCACTCAACTTTCTATAAAATCCAAGAATATGTAGCTAATGCGTTCTAGAAAGACCATGACATAGTAAATTACACTTATTGTGTGGGAGCCTTTACCACAGCTAGAGCTCGCTGTTACTGTAATAGTAAACAGAAATACCAAACTTCATGCAAATAAGTAATAATTTATAATATGTTTATGAAACTGCACATATTCCTCAAAAAAAAAAAAAAAACATGAACCATTTCAATCTTGTGTTTTAGGTCACTACCAGTCAGTCACTATTAAGAACTCCCTGACTTTGTTTAGAAGGATTTTGTTTGACATTTCTGTGATGAACTCCAGCGTGGTCTTGAGAAAGACAGATGAATTTGTTTATCTAGCGTCTGCAGCTGCAAACATTGTGTTAGGCCGCCATCTCCACCCCAAACTCCGTTTTAATCCCTGCATTTTATATCAATAAGTTTCATTATCTGTTTTAGCTCACGTCCCATCAACACATCGTACTTCACTCTGCGAATCCCAAACAATGCCGCTTTTGACTTGAGCCTCCAGAGCTTGCACCTTCTTTGTGAAAATCCAGGCTTCTCTCAGATAAGCTGTCAGCGGCACATTCTGTGTATACACAACAGTCCTTGGCAGCATACAGAAAGTCAAAGCAATAATTAAAATGCAGCCAATAAATGCTCCTCTCTATTACATCCAGCTGTGTTTACATTCAGCCATTCCATTTGGAAAAGGCAAGTCAAACTCTCTTTCCATAACATTTCTCATGTTTGTTGCAACGTCTAAACCCTTTGATTTTATCTCTAGCATATTCCTTTACATTCACTATGTCCTGATATATTACAATTTCACGCTTCATCACCAAACATGTGGTTTCTTGTCTTGTCATCCAAACTTTAATCTCAGTGGTAAAGACACGTTTCCATTGAGGGGAATGGTACTAGCCGCGTTGGAACAGCGTGTGGGATAGGTAACATCTGCTGTGAGCAGAAGAACGGCGACATTATACAAGAACCACACAAATGTTGTTCGTACTGGTATAAAGCCTCATTTCTACTGAAACAATACAATACGGGTCGGTTACGTTACCAAATAAAGAGTCTGAAACATCCAGCGGACTATACGATGCTAATTTGGGGATGCTTGGGTCCCAATTCCCAAGTGAGTGGCCAACTTTCGAAAAGGTGACACTGAAAGGTAGATAATCACTGTGTGACAATGTGTTTTATGATTTGTCTCCAGTTGTGTGTGTGTGTTTATATTATATATTGTTTTTGTTTTATCCACTTACAAATATTACTGTCATTTATCTCCTTTACTTGTAAAGCATCTACCTGCCCAGGGACTACAGGTGTAAATTAGCATTTTTGCTATAACCTTTTGACTTTGTCTTAGTTAATGTATTGTTGTGCACTGTCCCTGTAAAAATAAAAATTATACCATCCTCTACCCTAATCGCTACTAGAGTAAAAACAAAAAGTTAACATAAAATGTAATTCATTTTTATCTACAAAGCAAAATCTTATTCTTGTGTATAAAAGAATTTATTAGCCACAGCCGTTTTAGGTTTTAAAGACAGTCAATGTTGTATGGCTTGCATTTGGTAAATTAAAACATTGCATTTATCGTCTTCATTGCATTAAACAAAACTTAAAAAAAAACATTAATAGGAATAAACCAGAAACAGTCTAAAGTTTATTGCAGACGTCTCTTTGAACACAGAAGGATTTACTCTTTTTCTTTACATTAGGTATAAGCAACGAGCTGCTCGAGTTTCCTTTTTGGGACTCAGTGCATGTTTAATGTTTAAAGCAGTGAAGACAGCTAATGCAACGTTATTTTATTCACTAAGCAAGAGTTTCTAAATTAAACTCCTCCATAAGACGTGTGTTTATAGCTCAACCTTATAGTAACTGCTCTACGCTCCTGAAACCAATGCTGAGGTACAGTATGCTCTGTTCTTCTTTTGACAATGGAAATGACTCTAAAAGTCTGCCGTACTTACCTGATCTGTAACGTACTGCTCTAGTTCAAACCGGCCTTCACAGTTCTAGCAGAATTGTTAGGGAGTCATAATAAGCAATGCCCACATGCCGACCAACACGCATAAATTACAAGATTGTTAGCAGGCGGTAATTAGGAAACAGGGCCTTTAGTCGAAACAGACAGGCGTGTGTAATTATGACAGCTTTTTTCCCCTCAACTCAAGTCAGACCTCACATTGAGCCGTTTAAGACATGGGTTACAAAAGTGCATGATAATTGCAGCTGTTATATTGGTAATAATAAGACATGTTGACCTTGTTTAGCAGATGTCGACTCCAAAGCGTCCATAAAGCTTTGTCCTTAACCTCTATCTGTGGAGGGGCCACGCATTGAACTGTGTTTGGGCTAATTGGCCACTTAAGCCATGACCTCATGTTGTAACAAGCACATTATGAGCGTGGCCATGCATTGATGAACCACAAAAACTTAATGCAGATTGAGTGGTTTGGTCACAGGTGCTGACAAGACACATATGGAATTTTATGAAGCTATATGTGTTAATTTTACAGTTTTAGCTCCTTATGACTTTCTGTTATTCACTCTTTCATTGTGAGATGCTGAAAAACGGTGAATGTAGTCAAGAATTGCAAAATGCACTGTGGATAAAGATAACAATAAAAGAAAGGCATAGGAATGATTTTTTTTTTAGCAACTCTTGTTTTTTATGTTTCAGATTCACACCATTTGGCTCACAACAAGCTACTCTTTTACTCACATGTCAGAAAACAATTAAACACAACATTGTTCAGATGTGCCTCAACTCTGTTAATGTTTAAAACTCTACTACCCTAATTGTTTTTTTGCAGTCCCTGTCTCAGCCCCACAACCCACTCCCAACATCAGCATTGTAACCCATTCTGCTAAATGCTTCCTTATTAGCCCTGCATAATGAAGCCTGAAATACGGTATATAAATAAGTCTCCTTTGCCTTCATCTTATTAAAGATACACTGTCTACTCTATTATTCCCATGCCTTTTGAATGGTTTTATAAAACACTCCCCAGGAACTAGGGAGGAGGTGGGATAGAAGTGCTGTGCCTAAGTACAGCCAATATGTTGGCAGTACCCTTAACAAGAACAAATGTTGCGTCAAAAATTTGTAGGCTACAATAGAAATAAACACAAGGCATTGGGCTTTTGAACAACAGAAAGCACCCAGTGGAAGTCTGGGATTAGTGAGCTGCAGGACAGAACTCCACAAAAACTCTTTCTTCCGACTGCCCAAAGACTGTACAATCAGTCTATGAAGTCTTAATAAATTAATTTGAAGAGACATAGGAACTGAATAGAATTAACTACCGTTATTTGTCTCTGAATTTGCGTTTTGTGCTTCTTTATGTTTATGTTTATGGGAAATCTAAGCATTTATTAGATAGTGGAACAGTAAATAGTTTGGAAACCCTGGAGAGAAACTGAATAACATTGAAAGAAACTATTGAATCTTTTTTGAGAATGTAGTACGTATATTGGAGTTTGGCTTTACATGTTCACAGCTCTAGTACTTCATACGTTTCAAAAATCCCACTGGAGTTGAGGTTCATACTCTAGTGCTGCTAACTTTACGCTGCTTTTGTAGATCCATTTAATTCCTAGAGAAGAATGCAGCCGTCCCTCGTGTTACTGGATTAATTTTGCCTTAACGACGCTGCTTGTTTATGAGCGTGAATTCCATGGAGAAAGGTAACAGTTCCCGATGTCATTAAGACTAAACTGAACAGGAGGTCTGGGCAAGGAGACAGAGGTCTGGACAACTTATGGTGCGTACCTTTAAACGTGTCACTTTTTCCAGCGGGCCTCACACTGAGACCCACATCAGCTCTGATAGAAGTAGAAAACTTTAACTGAGGTGAATGACTCTGTACTGGGCTTCAGGCTCATGTGGCTGTATCTTTCTCTACATCCTCTTCTTTGTGTGGCATTGATTTTGTATTATGATTATTTTTTGAGAATGTGTGTATACATTCAGAGCAGCACACATTTCCTGTTAACATTGGAGGCTGAGGTCGCTTCCAAAAAATGATAGCTTCTGAGGCCAGTTGTGCAGAACAGACCGCTGTCTTGTGTAAATACAAGCCATTTCCAACTAAGTCTCTTGTACATCTTCTTTACTTACCTCTGTACTGCTCAGGTAAAAAGTGCTAAGCTTCCAGGTATGCATTGTTAAAATTTAAGGCACACAATGCAATCTTTTTTCATAAAAAATTCAAAATCTTTGTCTTTAATCAGGGAAATTAGCCAGTGCTTGCATGTTGTTTTCACTATGTTAGTGTTGCCTGGCAGCTTCTAGGGACAACATATTTGGCACTAGAATACCCACACTTTTTGCGAAACTCATTTACTGGCTAATGCACAAACGGGATGCATAAATGTAACATACTACAAATTTCTCCGCTGTGTAGAAAATGTTTCTAAAATTGGACTCATTGAAAAGCTGCCAGTCGAGTTAACTACCGACTGCTGACAAATTGAAAAGTAAAGGTAGAGGTTAGCAGCTAATCCATCCACATTAGCTTTGCTCTCATTCACTCACATAAATACATTTAAAGTCTTGTCATTGTTGATATTCAAGCTTCTTGGCATTTAAAAGTTAGTCATGTTTAACTTACGTTAGCATGTATCCTAATAGATGATGCTTTCCAAAGTAACCTTAGCCATTTAGCTACAGCTTTTTGCATACAACATGACACTGTTAGCTACTGAAGGCTAATAGTTACAAAATAATATTAGAGCAAACAATTTGGTAATGTCACTGTATTATTCAAGAGACATTAATCTTACTTTGCTTACAGTTTGCTTACAATCTTCTGTTGAGGTGAATTCTGTTCATGTTAAGGTGTCCCACTTACTGCTCGGAGGAGAAGGACTGGATGGCCATTTTGACATCTGATCTGATTGTGCACACAAGGCCGGATGAAAATCAGGAGAGGTAAACAGAGGCGAGGTAGTGCTGCGAGCTGTCAAACAGCTTTGTGTGTGATTGAAGACAACCTAGAGCTGGAACATAAACATCTCAGCAGGACCCATGATGGTGGGGCAGCTGCACCAGGATAGAGAAGGAGGTTTATGACTTGGCACAAATGCTACCTGTGCGAGCTTTCCAGGAGGGGGTTCTACTGGGGCATGTTAACATGAATGAGCAATTTTACAGAGGCAAACCAACCAGAACGTTTCAGTTTAATACCACCGAGGGATTTAGGTAGTTTTGAGTCTAATATTTTAACGTTAAAAGTGTTTGGATTAGAGAATCTGTGCATAGATGTATGTATAGATAACAGCTGAATTTATTTAAACTTTTTAACAGGATTAGATCAAATGTTATATATGCACCCTAAATATTTTTTACGTTATATCCCAAACTAAGTTGAATGCTTCACACTTCAAAAGTTCCTCCAAAGTATCACAAAATGGAATCTTAAACCTTTATTTTACAACAACAAGCATCCATTTTTTTACATTAAAACCTTTAACGGCTTTATTTTCATAAAGGCGTGTGTAGACAGGAAACAGGGTTAGAGAAAGGGTCAAACACAGGTCGCTCGCTCATGAGTTCTACCAGGTGAAGCACTGAGGTACCCTGTCCTGTACCACTGTTATGTAAAATCAAGTATTTTAGATAATAAAAAAGGTACTTTCACACACCTGATGGAGTCCGGCCAGGAGGTCACACAAAGCCAATTGTTTGATAAAATCATCTTAGGGTTTAGGCACAATTTCCCCGACCTCAGATTGATCTAATTTTCCAGGAAATCCATGTAAATATGAAAGAGGAATTTATAAATATGAATAAACAGGGATAATATTTAATACATGACATCAATGCAGCAGTAAACTTGTGATTTAATGTAAACAGTGACTGAATATGTGTTTATTTTGAAAAGACAACACCAGATCTTTCAAGGTGATTTGATCAAAGATTTGTAAATGGCAGGTGCACTGGGCACAGAGACCTGATCACTCTGGAGTCTGGTCGGATGGTAATGCCATGTTTGAACGGGCCCATATTGGCGAGGAGTCAGATTGTTAATCTAAAAACAATTGTTTGGACAAAGAGCCATATTGAAATCTAAGACTTTCTCACCAGAAACATCACCTGCAGCTATGTCTCACGACTTGTTTTTATGGTTCTTCTCAAAGATTACAGGCCTGGGAAACTCACTTCTCCACATTTCCCTAGAATTACTGAAGTGGACAATCTGGCCACCTGACCGTCAATGGATAACACAACGCACAATATGCTCATGTTTGGTCAAAATGCATTTGATTAGTTAAAACAGATGCTCGCAATATAATCTGCCCAAGCATTTTACTGCTGTATCTACAGGATTTGACTTTTCCGTCAGTCCTCATCAGGAGAGGAACCTAACTAAATAACTGAGACCTGCTTCTATTGTGGGGCATTAGGGGGCATCACAGGCTCACTTTGTTACCCCTCATGCTTTCACCTATGCTTATGCAACACTTTACAATGATCCATGGTTTCTAAAACTTACAGACTAGCATTAATAAGCACCTTTGTAAATGTGCCAAAGGGGCTAACTCAAACTAAAACCATACAAATAAATGTACAGTTTGTGCTGGTTTTCCATCAGGAGGCTGTTTTGTTTTTCCAAATCTTACTTGTACATACATTGTACACACACATGACATTGTGTGTGTCATGTGTGTGTACAGTATAATGTTGAGGCATACACTCGAGACGCAGGAAGTCACTTTGTTTGAGATACTAATTATTGGATCTTTGCTGTTGTGTACAGTTGTGGAACTGTGAATGAAACAAATAATATCTAGACTGTGCCATAGCTATACATTTTATAGACTTTTGGCTTTAGTTTATTGTTTTATCTTTAATACACTTTGAGGGTGTTTAAAAGTTCCTGCTGCATGAACACATTATCCCACATAATACTTTTTAGTGGAATACACACTATTGTAACTCTTACATTACCTGTGTATCCAGTAGGCCTAATTGTAAACTTATAATTACTTCATAATGCATCATGTTATGTTAAGTATTCTGCCTGTGATATGTTCTTATTGCCCCTCTCTGTCTGCCCCAGGGGTGAACGGAAGCACCATGCACTTTGGGTACCTGAGTGGTTATCACTGTGGCCTTACAGTCCGATGGGTCAGAGTTCAATTCCCATCCAGGGCAGCCCCTTTCTGTGTGGAGAGGCGCTCTCAAAGTGGAACTTTTCTGGATAAATAAATGTGTAAAATTGTGTCTGGCTATGGTACTTTTAATAACTTCTAAACCTTTTGATATTTGGATGCACTAGTCATGTGATATGCAGCTATATAGGCTAATAAGATACCTCTGTGTAATAGCGTACTAGACTAGTCCATACTAGACCACGATACCACCAAGAAGTGACATTACAACACCGACACCTCTCACTAGTACCTCCCCTTGAACCGCTGTAATTTGAGGCTCCACTACCACCATGAAAACACAAAGTTAAGAAGTGGAGCTGAGGCTTTCCTGTGGTCCCTCTCAGCGCGCAGAGCTTCGAGGCGGACTCAAGTCTTACCCGGGACTAGGGACTACCTCAGAGGGGAGACAAACTCACCGTGCGCCTTTGGCTCCGTCCAAGCCTCCCCCCTGACGTCGGAGATGCACACACGAGGTCCCGCCGCCTGGGTGGTCTCTCTACTTTAGTGAGCTGTTGCTAAGCAGCTAATAATAGTCGTGTTTGCTGAGTAATTTTTGCCCTTCTGGAACCAATCACATGCAAGAAAGTCCTGCAATCTGACAGCCCAGAGGCGGGATCTCAAGCTTTTTTTTTTTCCCTCTCACCCCTCCTCCTCCTGTGCCTCCAAATGGAGAGAGCTCTTTTTCTCCACTTCTATTGAATCTCAGAGTTGGCCGTGACGCGCGGCCCAGGGGAAGACCACATAGCTCTCACCAGAATGCTACGACTATCGAGATTTCTTAGCCGACAACTCGTGTATGGGAATCGCTTTGCACGTTGGGCTTTCTGACTCAAAGTCCTCCAGAGACGCGGAGAGTGTGCGGTGGAAGCGGCGGAGACCTCTCGGATCACGAAATGTTGGGATGGAAGGCGCAGACTTTGACTCGCCGTCTCCAACAGGAGTATGTACTTGACGGGTGTGAGATCTCCGAGAGGGAAACTTTGTTGTTGCCTTGGGATATCGCTACTACTACGCGCTTTCGGGGAAAAACGCTAAGTACGGTCTCGCAGTCCCCGCAACATGGCCTCGGCTGCTAATGCGCCCTGCGAGCAGGAAAACAGAGACCCCGAACGGCCGAGGATAACGCGGAGGAACAGGGGGGACTATGGCCGCAACACACCGCTGGATTTGGAGTATTTGCATCGGCCGAGTTACTGCGATGCGGGCTTCGCTTTGGAGCAAATATGCGAGGTGCTTATGTCCTACATCTAATGATCAAGTTCGGGTAAAAAAAAGTTTGTGTCCAGCTGGAAACGGGGGCTTCAGAGTTGTAGTTGTAGCTTGTTTTCATGTGTTGTGATTGTGAGCAACTCCCACTCCGCAGCCGGCTTCTTTGGGACAATGTGGAAGGTGTTTTTGCAGGCACCATGCTAGATCCTCACACTGTAGTAACAAATAACGGTCTCGCAACTTTATGCACGTGTAATACAGTTTACCTTCCTGCAAGTCACAAAGAGCCATTTAAATCGACATTATCGTTGTTCACACGCGTTAGATAAGTCTACATTTAGTTTTCTGGCTGCAAGTCGTGCCGCTTAATGGATCTTTTTTGCATTTACGAGCACTGTTGTAGAACCAAATGCGCTGTCGCTTAACGAATCAACAACTTAATCCAACAGTCGCGATGTTAACTGCTGTTTTTGATCAAGTTTAGTGACAAAACATAGCCAACTTTATTCCTCTGCGTGATGCTGCGCCCACAGTCCACATGATAGACTACTACGTGCTGTTTGACAACAAGCTGCACGTTATTAAGCATAGCATGGCTCTTACCTCAGACGACTTGCGTAAAAAAGCAGCGACAATCTGTGCCCCTTCTCCCCACATGTGAGAGTTGTCCCTCTTAAATGTATGCATCATGTGATGGTAACATCTTACACTTATGGATGTGGGTGTGTCACTGTTTGTCACACAACATAGTGCTTTTTTTTACCCTTGTAGCCAACACTGGGAGCTGCTGTATAACGCATGGATGATATAGTTTACCATAGCTCACTACCAGACAGGAAAGTCAGCCACAAGGTGTACAGGAGCAGAGACTCCTAAACATTTGATGCTTTACTGTCTCTTTGACCTCTTTCCCCTGAAGACAGATGTAAAGTTTGGCTGGAAGTGTGAGACAACTACTGCATGCATTCATTCAAAAGTGTTAGTTTCTGAAAATGTAAAACCACCCCTAATAGGGTTATAAAGCTGTTATAATGTTTTAATGTTAAGTGCTTTTCCGTCTTGAGACTCACTAGATGTAATGGACACCAGGTCCAGCTTTGAGGTGGAACCACAGTGGCTAATTATTTCTAAATGCTCATTTTGCATCAGTTGGGAGCCTATTGTGTTTACTAAGTTTGACCTTTGAGTATGAGAGGTCAAGTCTTTCATGAATACCTCTGCCCTGTTTTCCACTAAGGTCACAGCTTATGCACAAAATTACCCTAATATAGCTCTATCATTGTCTATATGTGTGTTTTGTTCATACTTTGACAACATGTATGGTAAGCTCAAACAGTACCTGTGCTCGTGAGTGTAGCGCGTGATCAATGTATGAACCGTCTCTAATGCTGGGGCTCTTCTCCTCTGGTTCTAGGGTAAAGCGACCGGGAGGAAGGCACCTCTGTGGCTAAGAGCGAAGTTCCAGAGACTTT
Organism: Neodontobutis hainanensis; assembly: GCA_024349245.1. Lineage (NCBI taxonomy): Eukaryota > Metazoa > Chordata > Actinopteri > Gobiiformes > Odontobutidae > Neodontobutis > Neodontobutis hainanensis. The sequence goes on from JALDNG010000019.1 coordinate 253,157, forward strand.
TGTTTAGGCTGGGCTGCTACATTCAAAAGAACTGCGGAAAGTTTTTGTTTGTGGGCCTCATGATTTTTGGAGCTTTTGCTGTGGGCTTACGGGCAGCTAACCTGGAGACGGACGTGGAGAAACTCTGGGTGGAAGGTAAGAAGTCTGGTTTGTTTCTGTCTGTTTCAAATGAGAGAGTTGAGTGTTTCCCACACATTCTGGAACACCTGGAATGATGGAAATGTGAAAGTGAAGAGGAGTGTAAAAGCGATTGGTGCTGGGTTCTACTAAACATGTTGGAGTTGTTGATTGTATAGTCTTTTGTGCATTAGTTTTGAAGCTATAGCTGCAGAATGACTTTAATGACGTGACTGAAACAACAGAAGGAAGGTTGTAATTAAATTCATAAGCAGCTTCTAAGTTAGAGGAAATTTTTGTCAAAGCCGCCATTTTGTGAGAGTGCGTGTGTGTGTGTGTGTGTGTGTGTGTATGTGTGTGTGAGAGAGTGTGTGTGTTTGCCTGCCTGCCTCCAGCAAGTTGAATGCTCTGAAACTGTGTGTGGTCCCATTTTGGACAGCTCTCAACTTTCCAAAAAGATTTGTCTCTGGCTGCAGGGAAAAAGTGGAGTGAAGACAGGAACTCGGAGTTGTGGAGTGGATATGCCGCTCGCATTGTGCTGTTTAGTCCCCGTAAGAGTTTAGAAGAATGATTTTGTTTGAAGGGAAAGAGGCTCTGTGTGTACGGTTTGTGCTTGGGGGGAGGGGGGGGGGGGGGGGTAAGGGGAAGTTTTTTTTCTCTTTCTCCTTTGATCCGCATTCCAGCACTTGAGGCTAGAGTCAACTGTTGGTTTCATGAATGGCACAGGACATTATGCTCTATAGAAATGACAGAACTTTTCATTATATAAAGAACTAGCCAATTCCCCACATTGACAATAGAAAGTCATTGATTTTTACCTCTATATTTATAAAACAAATCAAGCTGAAGTGGGCTTAATCTAGATGACAACATGATTCCGGATCACTATCAGACCCCCTGTGGGACTGCTGTGGTGTCCTTGTGTGCCACTCAGGGCCTGACAGTGTGTTCTTCTAAAGCGTGCTGCTGGCGTTCTTTGAGCTATCAGCACTGATTTTTTTCTATGATTAGATTTCTAACAAGCTTTTTACATGTTAGACCACATTTGTGTTACGTACAAAGGTTTTTTTTCTACTTTATTAGGAACAAATTGATTTTCGAAAGCTCAGAGTTGGTAAAACATTTGTAACTTACCAATTTTTGTCACTTTTCCTAATCTTTGTCCAAATAATTTTGAGATGAGTGCATTTACCAGATTATAGCAGAAGGATGTATAGAATAATGCCAATAAAACCTTTTTGTTATCAATCTGTACTTTTATTGGTAGTGTTGGCCACCAAACCTTGCTAGTACTTTACAAAAATAAATGAGAAAAAAAAACTTGCACAAGGGAAGTGTTTGAACTTGTTTACCAGTTTGTTTTTAAAGATTTATCTCTGGCTGTGGGAAGTGGAGTGAAGACATTTAACTCAAGATGTAGACAGGCCACTAACAAGACAACTGACATGATAATTAGTCGACTAGTATAAACTGACCAACAAAGTGCCTTTCATCTTGTTTGGCAGATACAATCAGTTGTGCATTTTCTGATAAAAAATTCTATATGCCAAGAAACATGGTGTTTACTTGGTGTTTATAACTTTGCTCCTGAGTTTATTGAGGTATTGGCACAAGTGGAACACACTTCATTGACTCTTGACCCTGATGGACAGTAGAACTGAGTGCACTGACCTCTAGTAGACATCGAAACATATGGATCCCGCCACAGACACCACCAAAGAGGAGATCTGCGGTGGTTTGCTGGGTCCCGGTTCGTGAGGGGTTCCAGATGGCGTCAGGGAGAATTGTGTTTGTTTAGATTAGACTGCACAGCTGAGGGATAGATTAGTTCTGCCTGGGCCATGGGACGCTGGGCTGAGCTGTGCTGTGCTGGGGGACCGGCCCATCGACCGAGAGGAAAGGGAGAGAGGAGGAGAGGACAGAGTGCCTGTTTATGTTTCATTTGGAACTGCCCTCCACAGACGACCCATGGACGACCCCGCCTGGGAGCTGTGTGGCCTGCCAAAGCATGCACACACTTCACACACATCGACACAATACACCCAGCCCATATCTCATATCCATTAGCATTGAGATACTTTTAGTGGCTGATCTTGTGTTGTGTCTGTCATCACCTGCTGTTTGTGCCAAGCCAAGTGTATTCATTGAGCACCATTCATGTGCTTTCAATATTGACAAAAAAGATGTATTAAAAGTTACATTTTAAGAGAAATTTGGAGAAATACATTAGATTTTAGATCTTCTTGTGTTTCAAATGTGGGCTCTGGTGAACTTAAAGCAAATGCAATGATTTTCAGACAGGAGTTATTATGTTGAGTTCTTAAGTTCCCATACAGGAGACCACCATTAGTGGTGTACCAGACCTGAGTGTTTATACAGAAGGAGTCACGTGCCGAAGCTTTCACAAGGATTGTCTCTTCTCACACGCCGCTCACTCAACACTGTTTATAAACACTCCGACACAGGAAGTTCTGTTTATTGGCCTCAGCGACAGAGACCAGAGACGCACAAAGAGGTGGTTGTGTCAAACCTCCATTTATGGGAAAATGGTCTTTTCCAAACGTAAGCAGAATCTACTGTTGCAGTCAAGGCTACATCGGAGACTAAACTGAGTTCAAGACAAACACCGAGGATGGGCAAGGTCGAGTGAAGACCTGGGCTGGTGCACATTGCCTTTATACAGAGACCTCCAGCACATGTTGAATGGCCAGAAAATCTTTAGGGACATTTTCTTCTTGGACACTTTTTAAGGGAGATTGTTGAAGTGCATGTAAAAAGTGTGTCTGCTGTACGTTAACTTGGGTTCAAGTAAAATAATTTGGTGGTGAAATAAGCCAACAGCTTGGGCTCTGATCCAGCAGTTTGCTGTAATAATGAACAAATACCTCATTTTTGATCTATTCTGATTTACCAGAGATTTCCACGTGAAATGTAGTAGGAGAGAAGCCAAAGCATAAACCACTGTTTTGGCCACTGTACTTTATGTGTGGTAGACTCAAGTGTTTATGTCTACAGCACTCACAGGAAATGATTATCTGAAACAGGAAGTTGTAGTAGTCTATCTAACTTTAGCCACACACACTTACTTTACATGTGGCTTGCTGCTTCTTTGGCTTCCCTCAGTGTCAGAACCCATGCATTTTGGCCAAAGCATACACCCTCTAGTTTTAAATTGCAGATGATTTTGGATGATTGTCTGATAATTACGCCACGTCCAATGGAAAAGCAATGTAGACCTGAGAAGAATAAGACCCCTATAGAGTTCCTCTTGGCCACAAATGGAAAATGGGAGACATCCCTCTGCATTCTGGGTTAAGGCAAACAGAGGCCAAATTGTAAAGAAAATAGCAGCACCGCCTACCTCTAATTAAAACAGTATCGCATAAACATTGGCCTTCCTGTAGGCCGGCCCCTCACGCTTTAGCTCCCTGTGCGCTGGGAGAGGGCTCGGAGATGTGGTTAACGTTGATGGGGACAGAAAGGCTGCAGGGAAGAGAAACTCTGAAGCTCAGGCTCAAGGCAGGGGTTGGAGTTGAAAGAAGGGGTGAAGCTAATAAGATAGAGCCATTCTTCAGCTCAGGGGTGTCAAATAAAAAGCAGATATGTGTTTAATTAGACAATATGCTTGAATATAATGTTTCTTAGCCATACGCTTAGGGCTAGAGTTTGACATGGGCTAATAGAGCAGGGAGAATGCTATTTGAGTGGAGGTGGTTGAGTGACTACACGAGAGATGAGTGAGTTAAGTTAAAATGAGAGCACAGCTAAATGGTGTGGACCAGGGTCTCAAGGCCACAGCCGGAGGGGAGGGCTCCAGCCCTGGAGCAGGGGCCACAGGGGTAGACCCTCAGGACCCTGAGGTCATCTTGTAGAGGCCCCACTATTTAAAACCTCACCTGATACTCACCCTGTGGCCTGGGTGCAGAGTGAAGACTCGCAGCAGAGGCAGAAGGGTGGAGGAGGGGTGCCACTAACTCAGCTGTTGTGTCCCTTATAAAAAGAAATTTCCTCAAAACATAAAAATAGGTAGAAATAAATCAGTTGTCATCTTCCTCGGGTCTTGAATCCTAAGTGACAAGGAGATTAGTTTAAGGACAATGGTTTAAAATGTCACAAATCCTTTTTCATAAACTAGACCAAACTTCAATAATACTATTTGATTATTTTTATGTGGATGATTGGATGCAGACACGTTAGGTGCATCCCATCTGAAGTTCATGTCCACAGGAAATGATTAACTTAAACAGGAAGTTATAGCGTTGTCCTGCCCTATCCCTTTTTACCCTCTTACTACACATGTGCCTCATTGCTCTTGCTCTTTGACTTCCTCCTTCTGGCCTCTCTATAACCCCAAGTTTCTGTGTGCCCTCACATGTGTAATGTTTGTTCTCACTAGCATGTGTGTATGACATATATCTGTCAACAGACCATACACTGTTCTATACAGTTTAAACCATCATTGTGAGTTTAACCTTTTGACATCTGTCCTCCAGCAGAGGGCAGTCAATCTGAAATATTATTTAGTTTTGGTTCATAATATTCAAAAATGGACTTCACTTCACTGTGGGTTTAGTGAGTCTCAATAGAAGGGAGGTAAAACCAGCTGCATGTAAACTACAAGCCCCCCTGTGCAACTGCACTGACTACACACCTGTATTTATATGAGTCAGACATTTATCCTATTTATATAGCAATAATATGCATTCTAATATTATAGATGTGCCACCAGTGTGTGTGTTATGCATTGTTAAATCAGCTCCAGTCTGATAGCACTAAACTGCACCCTTCCCCTCCTCCCCGCCTCCTTCCATTGCATGTCTGTTTTGTATCTGGGGTGATTAAGAGCTAAGTTGACAGAGTTGGTGGTTGTTTTGTTGTTGTGCTGGTAATGGCCACTGCGGGGGGCAGAGGGGGGTTGAGGGTATAATGTTAAATGTATGCGGAAGAAGCCTTGACATCCTTTCTTGTGGACGCCGATGAGGAGGATGAAGAAGGAGAAGGAGGAATGCCCTGAATGTGGCGTCTCTGCTGAGAGGATTTGTGGTTTTTGCATGATCGAATTATCCACTGTTTGAAGTGTATGGGAGTGCTGATAGACGCACTGGATACGCACACATGTCAACGGGCTTTGGAGCGGGTTTGGGTTTGGTGAATGAGGAGGTGGTTGTCCAGCACTGGCATGGCGGCCCAGTTTTAGGGGCCTCGCTTTGCTGTTTTCACTTCTTTATTCCTCTCTTTTCTTACGTTCTCTCACGCTCTATCTGCCGCCGCAAGCAATCAAACACACAAGGCGCCCACACCCAGTATTTTCCTTGCATGTGCAACAAGAGGCGCAAGAGGCGGGTAGAGTCACCAAAATATGTGATCAAGCCACACAAGCTCTTTTAGCCATGAGGAAAAAGTAATATGTAAAATTGAATTTTAATGTTTCTGTGCATCAACTCAAAACTCAACAATTTGCCCTAATATTGAACGAGTCATCCTAACTCTGTGACACTTGTGTTAGCCTAATAACTAGTAACTTGTAACTATTTCTACCAGATAAAGTCAGGATTAATTCAATTCCCCAATGCCAACAATCCACCTTATAAGACAAGGTGAGACATTAGAAAGAAAATTAAATATCCTGCTACAAAAAAAGAGCATAAAAGGTGTACAAAAGACTTCCGGAGCCAGTGTAATCAGCATTGTTGAAGGTGTTGTTGTCCATATTATACTGGTATTGTTAACCTTTGTTTGTAGAGTCAAGTCAGAGGACCTTTGGGGCAACAGTGGATAAGGAGGTAAAGCAGGTGTAATGTACATACTGGGTCAAAACGATATCGGCCTAAACCATGCAAAAAGCATAACTGCACATGGCTAATTTGCTATATCAAAGGGAATATGGCACCTTACACACTATTCTTGCAAGATTTTGGAGTTTACAAACTTGGGTAAATCCATCTTGTATTGCGCCAAGCCAACCACTTGAGTCGAACCAGGGGCTCACTGGCCTCTTGTGACCAATGATGTGTCAGCAACAAACAGGAAGAGGCGGGTTTTTAATTTGACAGTTGCAACAAGCGTCCTTTTTTCCTCTTTGTTATCAACATGGCTCCGCTGAAAGACGTTAGAATTGATGCTAACTTCTTTTGCTAACGCTAAAAAATGTGCTACTAAAAGAATTTTCTGGAAAGAAAAGATGTTTGTGCTCTATTCCTACTGGCTTTGGCATATCCTAAATACATACACGTACTTTTATTGTGCCACCTCTTTGTTTCATTTACCAATTTAGTGTTAATTAACGTTCCTTTTATTCGCGGATTCACTTTGCAAAAACTGTAACTGTTACAGCGGTTTGTTGCTTCATCCAATCACCTAACAAGTTTCTGACAGAAGAAGAAGCCTCCTCTGTTTATTCCACCCGCTCGGCCCAAATGCACACATTCACACGCTCTTCTCTGAACTAAACTCAATTAAGTTTGTGTTTATCATCTTGCTACAAACAGGATTTAAGATCTGCAGAAGAAATAACATTCCACCATGTTGTGTTAATCTTATATAGTCGATGAAAAGTGCAGGCTAGCCGGTGAGGGATTTAGTGTTGGGAAACATAGCCCCTCTGGTACTGTACACAGACTGCTGTTTTCTCAGGCTCACTCTCACTGGCTTAAAAGCATCTCTGTGTACCTACACCTACCTACCTGCTTGAGTCAGTGCAAGAGAGCAAAATTGGTATGGAATATGGACATGTCCCCACAGATGTTTACTAAAGACTAAATTCGACCTGCCACTAAGGAAGAATAACCCCTCCTTGCTCGCCATGTGACGTTTACAATCGGTCCTTTGGGATTGCTTTTGGGCATGAAGTCAAATATAGATGGCTTAAGTAAATTAAATGTTTACTGGTACAAAAGACTGTTGTGGTCTGAAGTGCAAAAGGGTGAATGGTTAAAATATTTTTATTAATTGATCAGACCTCACTTTGCAATGTTTCTATCACTGCCCTGTTTAAAAGTTTCCTCATAGTAGTGCCGTTGTGGAGCAATGAAATAGGCAGTTGACACTTAAACTCTGCATAACCTTTAGCCCAAAAAATATATATTCTAAAATCATTCTGTTGGACATAATCTTAGACATAAAATTGGTAGAATCATGTCTATTTCACTGAAAAAGTCCTCACAGCTGGACAGAAACTTCTAATTTCTAACTTTCCTGTCCTGGGGCAGTGGAATATTGCAAGACATTAGTGAGTGACATGCTCTATCTAATTTGCAAAGCGAGGAATCTGCTCCCTAAAAGTTCCACAGTGGCTGTAAGCTAACGAAGAAACATCTTGGACACATTGCAGCCAAATGGAATTGTAGAGGTTTCAGCAGGTACCATACAACCAGAGTGCTCTTTGCTATACTGTGGTTCAAAGTCTTGATTTTTATTTCAAAGGGTTGTAATGCTAGTTTAAGTACATTTTAGTGCATCATATTTATCAACAAACTTTTTCTCTTAAGAAGAATACTAGTGCTTTGTGTGAAAAAAAAACAGAAAAGTTGGACATCATAAGATACTTTACAAGACCAATGTGTAATGGATTCAATGCAGAGGTAGAAGTTTAAAAGGAATGAAGAAAGCATTTTTGTCCCCACCACTGTCAGAAACTACCCTACTCCCTTGAGCATGAAAGTGATTTTTCAAAATTCTCCTCGTGTTCTGTGCGTGCGTTCACTCACTCCCATTCACAAATGACATCCTGACATGTCTCCGAGCTCTCTGTGTTTACATTTTGCATTCTTGCAGGCGCTCTTATTCAAAAACCAGAGCCCTGCGAATGACCGACCACAGGAGACTGCCTCGAGAATTACCCTCCCTCCTTCTATCCTTCGCTTTCCCTCTCTGCCAGAAAGGTCTCTCTTTTTAACTAAGCACCCCCCCCTCAACCATCCCTGCAGCCCCCCCATCTCTGGCTGGAAAGAGTGGCCTCAGAATGCCAGATGTATTACAGAGTGAGCCACGGCAATGTAAACACTCAGCCTTGCCATGAGAGCAGGGTGGTCCGGCCTCCCCCCTTCTTCCTCTTTTCCCTCCCTAGCCGTGCTGACTGCCAGAGGGGTGGGGAAAGTACAAAACAGCCCAAGGAAAAGCACTGGGAAGGAGGGGGGTCTGAGGGAAGAAGCAGTATAGTAGCGGTAGTGTGCTTGTGTTTTGGCTGCACCGTGCCCTAGGAGAGAAATTGGACTGTGGATTGATGCTTTTCAGACGGCATGGCAGAGAATATTTCATGCAAACTTTCCGTAAACATTTTCTCTGTGTGTGTGTGACATTGGAAATAATTTAATTTTTTTCCGAAACCAATTTGGCACTCAAAGTTACATAGCGGCATTGCAAGTCCAGCGGCACAACGTCATTGGATCTGGCAACAACAGCAATTACACACCACTTCTACACATGCAATAAAGGCATAAAGATACAGTGATATGAAACGTTTCCTTTTTTACATGATTGAGGGGCTCAGAGCTCAAGAAATGGGACACATTTTCCAAAATCACTCAATCAGCTTCATTTAAGCCTTACTACAAGCATATTAAACAACATTTTATTTTTTCCAGTTGCTTCTTTTAGTGCAAATTGATTAGATGAACACAAGAAAGCTGTTATCTGAATATAGCAAATTATAATTACAACTTGTACTAATACTGTGTATATACAATATATGTTATATTATGGCTTTGCTGTGAAAGTAGCAGTAGTTTTTGTTACAGATGTTACTGCACTGACTAGAAAGAATAGTATCTAGAGTAAAGACTCTGTAAAAGACATTTAACTCAGTATTGTTTGTCCTTGTAATTCCTCCTGATGCTTCTCGCTTCTGTTCCACACTTAGTGGAATGTGTGATATTGGGATACCTGGAATCATGGGCCATCGTTCCAGGAAATGAGCGCGAGATGGCTGGCTGAGATTGGCTGCTCAGGCTCATGTCACGGTCTGTTATGGCTGGGACACAGGCCAATCACAAGGGATAGAGGGTAGAGGGCTTACCTGGCCTGTATATGACAGGCACTGGGAATAAAGGACACTCTTTTGGGTCAAGTGAACTGCAATTTTTTTATCAATATATATTATTTTACTCTATTGGTATTATTATTATTATTAATACATCAAACGTCATAAAAAAGCCACAGTATTTGCTCATGTCTTCCAAACAAATATTCTGTCAGGTCCCTACTGCTCTATGGATCTGCTTCCGTTGAATAGGAGTTTTTTTATTCACGGGTTGAAGGTGGGGGGTTGGGAGGAGGAGTGAATGAAGGCAGCAACGTGGAAGAATCTGCCCATTGAGGAGTGTGTGAATGTACACCTCGGGCCCAGGGGAAGCGGCATTGGGAGCCAGCCGACTGCTAAATACACCCATTTTAGGATCTGCAGGGGCTGGACAGGTGATTAGCATAATCAGGGGCGAGGGGAGCCATACATATGGTAATGCTGCAGTTGGAGGGGTCCGTTCGGTGCTATGGGTGCTGGGAGGTGGCCACATTTGTGTCAGGGGGTGTGTATCGATCTGCATATAGGAAGACACTCTACGTCACACAACACAACTTCTCTACAGCTCCACATTTCTACTTTTAAAGTATTCTATTTTTCACCAACTTCAATCTGCTTACTTTTTCTTCAGAGCTTTTACTGAAAGGGGAGAGATTGAGGGGGGCTTACTGTGGGTCAGATCAGGTCTTGCTTCTCAGTGAGGCCTTTCATCACATATTTGTGACTGTGTGCACACCTACATCGCAGAAAACATGTTTTAAAACCAGGCTTACAAGCAGTCTACTCAAATGTATGCTTCTGCAAACTATCTGCAAACCTGACCAATTTCCAGACAATAGATGATATGAAAAGACAAACTGTATGTTTTATAGAAGATAATCCATTCTGATAAGGATGCACTGGGGGTTAAGCTGTGGACTGGTAGTATGGTTGCTACAGAGGCGGTAGCAGTGAGAGGTCAGCGACTTCTCTTTTTTTTTTTTTTTGTACCGGCTGTAAATCATCTTTTTGTAGGCGTTGGGACCATCTGCTTGAAAAAGTGCCTTTTGAGGTGTAGCTGAACGAGCCAAATGCTAGAAGTGAGTGTTTTGTAGTAGTCTTATAGTAGATGCAACCAATCCACTTAACATTTCAAGAGAACAGGTGGGTGTCTGCTAACGGTCGTGTCAGCAGCTGAACAGAAGAACAGTAAAAAGAGGTAAGACAAAGCGCTGACTCACATAAGAAACTTGTTTGTGGTATGGCCAAGAGGTAACTTTGGCCTTTCTGGTTGCAAGCTAGAAGTCGCATAGAAATCTTTGCTTGTGGAGCAGGTGCCAAAAGTGGTAAACAACATTGAAACAAATGGTGACTTTACACCTTTAGCCCTTGAACCAAAGCGTTGACCCATGGTACCTTGTGGTATGTTAGTGCTAAATGGTAATTGTGCACATCTTTTAACAATATAAAGACATGTCTCTATAATGTAGTATAAGAGGAACTCAAATATTATACAAATATTGAAGCAACAATGATATAAGGTTTTTTGTTAGAAATTACAGAATTGACTGGGAATTAAATTACATTAAAATCCTTTGCAGATAAAAATGCATAAGATTGTGATAACACTATTTCCCAGTCCTGTGTAAATGTACAGTCAAAGTATTGTAATGAATATCTGTCATGTGGCTTTTTTATTTTATGCTGTTAACACATAACACATTATATACTCTTTAATTACATGACAACATTTAATTCCCAAATTATCATAGCAAGCTACTTTTTTCATCTATAAAAGTTGACGTGAGAGTTTCAAGTTTTAGTTAATTGCGGGTTGTGCATTTGTTGTACATTGGCATTTACATTTACACTGGGCCACATATGCAACAGGCGGAAGGTATGGGAGGTCGCTTTAGAGCTGGTAGCAGCGAGATGACCTGGTTTTGGGGGGCTTCCTCCTCACGGCAGGGGGTCCCCGCTGAGAAGGGGCCTAATCCAGCTAATCCTTTCTATGCACACACGTACACTCGCACACATAAAGACGTTTTTATTCACTTTGTACAGTATATATTACACATAAACATTCATTCTTTCTACTTTTTAGGTCTGTTACAGGAACAGTTGACTTTTATTTGAGATGTAAGTCCTGTGTTTTAAGTATGAAACATCAGGGTGATGCCGGATTGTTCCTTTAAGGTGTGAGTAGTAGTGTAGAGGGGTGTTGTTGGAAAAGATAAAAAGTTGGACAAGGGAAAGGGGGTGAGCTGCCCTAGCTTTGACAGAGGGGCTGGGCTGACTGCTGTCATGATCTGGCCAATCAGGGGGTAGCACTCAACAGAGAAAAAGAGAGAAGATGAGAGTATAAAGAGGCGGGGGTTGGGGGGTGGTTGAAGTTCACAACAGAAAGAAGGGATGGGGTGATGTCAGTTCCTTAGAAACACACTTTTCTCTCCCCTGTTGCTGCCCTTCGTTCCCCGCTCGGAGAATAGGGGGACCAGGGGTTAATGTTATGCAACACGCTGAATGCCCGCACGGAGCAATCCAATACAGTGACACACACAGGCACTGCAGCTTTCCTTACTAATGATAACTCACATTGATAACTCACATGTACACAAGCCGGTCTGACTAGACTGGTAATGTATTTGTAGTAATTTTGGTGGAGTTTCTAGTTTAGGTGCCAAGTAAGGATGTGTATGTTTGTGTTAGACAGAATTTGTCAACTTTTTGCTTTTAAACACATAAAAAAAACATTTTGATTGTCTATTTTCTTGACCATTCATAGCACCTGTGACAAGCTACATAACCAAGTTGAAGTAGAAATGTTTGCTAGTGTAGTTTAAAAATGCCAGCAGAACTTATTGTTGGCCATCTTTGTTAATAATTAGGCCCAACACCAGATCAACACTTGGTTAATCATAGAAATAAAAGGTAAGAGGTCGTTTCAATTTAGTTTTGTTTAATACAATATAAAAAATTCCCAATTCCGACTCGCAGATAAAATTAAGAATCTTCATTATTATTGTATAAAATTGGTTATTGGAAGAGGTTAATATATGACTGTTATGTACAGTATGCTCACGTTTTCCCATCCCACATTTTCATACTTTTAACATTTACATTCTTAATAAAATAGGATAAAATGGACAAAATGTGCTTTTAAAACAGATAAAATAGTCTTGCATGTTAAAGGTGCAGTGTGTAGTATTTGGCAGCATCTGGTGGAGACGATGCATATTAAAGTTCTACTCCTGTTGTTTCTACTGCTTGTGAGCACCTACGGTAGCCCTGCAGGGACATGTTATTGCCCATAACCAAATCCTGGTAAAAATTCTGTAAGTCTGATGATGAGTTCAAAAAATTTATTTAGTTTATAAATATCTGCCTTTGTGCAGGATTGGTGTTGTGGAATAATGGAAAGATGAATGCGCTTCTTCTCCAACAGTGTTTAGTTTGTCAGCCCTGGACATAAAGTAATAAGGAGTTTAAGTTATTATTATTTATTTTTTTAACAAACACTTTTATGTGATTATACATATTTTTCTATTTTGTTCTACTGTGGTCTACATCATTTTGCACAATGCACCTTTAATATGTGATTTACTGTGCACCACACTAATGTATGCATGAGTGCTGTATTGTCTTTGGCAAATGCTCTTTGAGTACATGGCTGTGGCCCTGGGGTAGAAACCATTCAGAAGTCTAAGGGGTGCATGCTTCACTGTTGGCTAAATATTTTCAAAGCTGGTCTTTTAGTGAAGTAATTTCTCTGCGGTCCTATGTGTCCTTGCAGCAAGTTTACATTTCATTCCTGGATTCCTTTCAAAGAATTGTTTAAGGCTTTCAACACATGGATAAATGATCAATGGGCCTATATAACAGATGAAAGTGTTGGCATATGCTACTTTAACATGCAAATTTTAACAACCCGTGTTACTGGACAGCTGATGAGCTATTTGTAATAACAGAACAGAAAGAGTAGTGCTAGTGACACTGGAACCCACTCTAAAGCCATGTTGTTTACTTGTTATTTTTAGGAAATAGGCAGTATGTAAATGAACCAGACCTGCATAGTATTCAAATATGAAATATGCAGTATCCTTGAAGCATCTACAAGAAGCATCTGTGAAAGCAACAAATACTATATTTTAAATATTTAAATGGCAACCTTAACATTTATTGCAGTACAGGCATGGTTTGCATGTATATGTATTTTGTGCATATTTCTATAATGACACATTTGTATTATAAATTGCAGCCTCAATTGTGGGAGGTTGATAGCCTAAAGCAAAGACCTGGAATTGAACTCTCCTTCTATCCATCAATAAGTTCTTTTAGAGCTGTCAATGTGGCAATTTGACTTTTTAAGCTCCTTTGCTTAAGTTTTCTGTCAATAGCTGATACTGTGAAGAAACCATTAGCATTGGTTAAATCAAATGCAGACTAGAGCAGCATTTGCATGTAAAATATATATAAAAATGCATAATATAAGACGTGTCAAAGCTGGGGGTCTAGCAGAGTCAAAGACACTTTGTTTTAGGTCACTGCAGCTGAGCCTGAAGCGGGACACCTCCACCATATCAACACATGCTGGGGTCAACCAGTTTTCTTAGGAGAAGGAACAGGGAATATGTGTCACTAAAGAAACACAGCTGTGTGTACGCTCACATTTACACTGAAGTGCACGCACACACACATTTTCCTGGTCCAGCTGGGGTGTTAATTTCACCCCGAGGTTGTGTGTTGGGCTGTGTGTTGACCCCAAAATGCTGTAACCTCATGAAGTGTGGAATTCTCTAAGCCTGAGGCAGTAATGTGCTGTTTCCTGTAGAGAGAGTACATTCCTTTGACTTGTCCCATTCCCTGCTGTAAACTCGAGGTCTTTGGGTGGCAGTCCGGAACTTGGTATGTGTTCACAAGACAGTCACTTCTTTTCAAGTTTGTTCTAATACATTTTCTGATTTACAGTGTTTTACATACTGTATCTGACTGGGTTGACTTTGGGACCACTGACTGGTTTGACTTTGGGACCACTGACTGGTTTGACTTTGGGACCACAGACTGGGTTGACTTTGGTACCACTGACTGGTTTGACTTTGGGACCACAGACTGGGTTGACTTTGGGACCACTGACTGGTTTGACTTTGGGACCACTGACTGGTTTGACTTTGGGACCACAGACTGGGTTGACTTTGGTACCACTGACTGGTTTGACTTTGGGACCACAGACTGGGTTGACTTTGGGACCACTGACTGGGTTGACTTTGGGACCACTGACTGGTTTGACTTTGGGACCACTAACTGGTTTGACTTTGGGACCACTGACTGGTTTGACTTTGGGACCACTGACTGGTTTGACTTTGGGACCACAGACTGGGTTGACTTTGGTACCACTGACTGGGTTGACTTTGGGACCACAGACTGGGTTGACTTTGGGACCACTGACTGGTTTGACTTTGGGACCACTGACTGGTTTGACTTTGGGACCACAGACTGGGTTGACTTTGGTACCACTGACTGGGTTGACTTTGGGACCACAGACTGGGTTGACTTTGGGACCACTGACTGGTTTGACTTTGGGACCACTGACTGGTTTGACTTTGGGACCACAGACTGGGTTGACTTTGGTACCACTGACTGGTTTGACTTTGGGACCACTGACTGGGTTGACTTTGGGACCACTGACTGGGTTGACTTTGGGACCACTGACTGGTTTGACTTTGGGACCACTGACTGGGTTGACTTTGGGACCACTGACTGGTTTGACTTTGGGACCACTGACTGGTTTGACTTTGGGACCACTGACTGGGTTGACTTTGGGACCACAGACTGGGTTGACTTTGGGACCACTGACTGGTTTGACTTTGGGACCACTGACTGGTTTGACCTTGGGACCACTTGCCTTCTGTGGCTTCAATGTGCATCACTGAAAGAAACACCAAAGCTGCACCTTCATGTAGCATTCAAGGATTATTTTTTTCTTGCTGGACAAAAATATATTAACCAAATGTGGCATAATGAATTTCTAACAGTGTACATATAAAATAAGTTCAAATATTTGTATATTCTGCCTAGTGGCTACAGTGACTTTGTACCTTTGCCTACAGACCAAGGTAGTCTAAAGCAGTTTAATACATTCTGAATAAATCTACCAACAATTATTGCCTATACCCGTACATATGCACTATAGATTGTATGTTATTTATAAACACGGGATAAAGTCTGCAAAGAATTTGCAACTTCACAGAAGTCCTTCATGTTTTTTCCCTGACAAGACTTGCCAACTTTTTATTTCAAATGTAAAAATACAGATGCAGTTTCTGTCTTTCTGTGTAGATTTCATCTCACTGTTATGCTTTCCAGATGCTTATAGCTTATGGGCCATAAGCAGGTATTCTGACTGATGGTAGCTCTCATTTTGCCTTCAAATAGCATCACATTCAGAAAAAAGTCTAGGTTTTATCTACAAGTATGTGGGCTTTACCCTACCATGCATAGATACACAACTCTTTTTAATTCATCTTTATCCCATTGCATACATCCACTGAAAATGGATGTCCACCACAGCAGAGTTCCTCTTTCTCCTTTTTTCCCAAGCACTTAGCAAATTCTGTCTGTGAGCGGTGAATGTACCAGACAAGCCCACTTGTTAGTTCACTGTCAGTGTGCGTTGGGTCTAAATCAGTTCCATGCGTGCTCTTTTGAAGCAAGACTTGGTGAAGTTTAGCTGCGGACTTGGCCTAGCATTGGAAAAGCATGTCGCTTCAGTTAGCTTAGGCCTGCTATTAATGATGAGTATTATAAACATGACTTCAGACAGGATCAGATGGGAATGCTGTTTGGGTCCAGAAAAAAAGAAATCAAGTGTGTTTTTGTAATGCCTCGAGACATGGCCCCCCTCCCGCCTTGTTCTATTGGTCTGACTGGGTGGTCCGGCACAGCAGAACAGCCATGCTTATGTTCAACTTTAATGCCATTACAATGGGCTGAAAATATTCAATCTTTGCCTGCAGTTGCATGAATTGAGCGGAATTGTTAAATTGGATTAAGGCGTAATGAAATGTTACAGATTTTTCACACAGTGGGCTTAATCATTTGGCAGTTTTCATGTTGGTGTGTGGTTACTGTGGATCACTTTGACAACTGATGGGAAACAATTTTAAAAGTCTGTAGTATATGTAGTGTAAATGTTCAGAAGATTAAGTAATATGTACGTAGGGTTGGGCAATATCAGAATTTATCTGGGGTGAAAAAGAGATTCAGAATTTGTGCACACATTGCTAATCAAAAGAGCAAGGACATGACCAGTGTAGTTTTTCCTTTTAGCAGTACATTAAGCAACAAATTTATTTAAAATACATGAAATACAGGCTAGTCTATTTGGCAAAAAGGTTGGAAATTAAAATAAGGTATCCTAGATTGGGATTGCATAATTTTCTTTTACATAGCAATGGAAGATTTAAAACATATAAATATTTTGACACTTTTATTTGTTGGGCTTGTGCATGTCTTATCAATCCTAATTCCTGTGTGTAGATTTGTGTGTGTGTGCAGTCTTGGAAACTGGCCAGGCTTAGAGAAGCAGTGCACACCTGTATACATATCTTGAGCAGTTTTTAGAGTTGGAAAAAGGGCGATAGTCTCTCCTTTATGATTGATATCTATTTAGATAATATATTATTGTTATTTGGGTACAACAATTGCATTTGAAGGCAGTTTTTTTCCACCAAACAGAACAGACTAACCATATCAAAGTATCATATACAACCCTTCTACAAAAATCCAAGAATATAACTTAGAATATGCCACTAGTTGACTGCATGTCTTTGTAGCCATGAGTGACTGTGTGGTCGACTTTGCCAGAGTCGCCTTTGGCTGTACAAGTTTGGAGACGGGCAGCAAATGGGCTGAAAGGACACTTTTGTAGCACAGACTCAGGGAGTGCTCAGAGTGCACGCACAGGGCTTAGTCCCACTGCGGACCTGGGAGCCGAGCCTGGATGAGAGCCTGGGTCTTTATCAAATGCACACACATACTGTCAACACATATGCGCTCAACATGGTCTGGCGCTTCGGACTTGTTAGCAAATTTGAGTAGAAACTTGGAGATGTTTTTGTGCTGTGTGGATGCATTTGGGATGTTTGGCCTTGTGTTGCTTGTTTGATTTAGTTAAACTGCTTTTGTTTAAGATACAAGTCTGATTGTGTTGAGTGAGGACCAGATGCTTTTAAAAAGAACAGAAGAGCTTTTTTTATAATAGACTTCAGAACAACCTAGCATTACATTGCATTTAAAAACAGTAGCCCTTACCTAATTTATAAAGTGTCCAATGTCTTAGATGTTTGTTTTCTGTTGTGTGTGCAGTGGGTGGGCGTGTGAACCAGGAGCTGAAGTACACGCGTCAGAAGATGGGTGAAGAGGCCATGTTTAACCCTCAGCTGATGATCCAGACACCACGGGAAGAAGGAGCCAGTGTGTTAACAGTCGAGGCGCTACTACAGCACCTGGAGTCAGCCATCCGAGCCAGCAGAGTCCATGTTTACCTTTACAACAGGTGAGTTCCAATGTGGAATCATGTTTTTTTTATTTGGCATATCCAGATGCCGTGTAGATGTTTATGAATGTTGTTGCAGTTTGTGTGTATGTGTGTAATTGCTGACAGTAAAAAAGGCCATGTTGGAAGCTAATGTTACTGCCATATATTGAGACAAAGGATACAAAACGTTACCATATATGGTCAAAGTTTTGTAAGCTAAAACAACTGCTATACAAGTTGCTTGTTTTTAAATCCTAATGCTAAAAGACAGAAAGGTATTACAGTATACATTAGTAGCAGGTCTGTTAAAAGTCGCCTCTAAACAAGAAAGTCCAGGGTTCGACTCCCGGGTCGGGCGAGGCCTTTATGAGTGGAGTTTGCAGGTTCTTCATATGCTCGAGGGTGGCTTTTCCCTACAAATATTGAAAATGTGCTGGGCAAGCCGACATGCCAACAAGGAATAAAGGGGTTAATAATAAAAAAAAGTTATATAGAATGCTAGTGCTATGCTAATGTCTTTGCTAGCAGTAGGATGGGGCAGGGGTACTTCTTTTAAATTCTCGTAAAACTGTAAAATATCTGACTGAATGTGTTTTGAAATGGGTAATGATATCTTTAACTCACTATTTTGCTATTTTATTTGAGAGTTAATGTTAGAAAGATGCTTCATCGAGGCTACCATTACTGATAGAACAACAAGCTTCCAAGTTAGCCACTGCTAGTCTTAGCTTAGTCCAAGCTTTTTTCTCTTTTTTATTTTTTACTGTCAATCATTCTGTCCTGAAATACTAAAATACTTGTAATACTTTATAAAGATGTCATAAATAATAAAAAATTAACCAAAATAAAATCTGCCTTTTTTTTTGCAGACAATGGCAGTTAGAACACTTATGCTACAAATCCGGAGAACTAGTCACAGAAACTCATTTTGTGGATCAGGTAAGAAGCAGTGTACATTTTCAGTGGTGCTATTGATATTTGTTTATCATCTTTAATTTTGTTCTGTGCATGCAACTGTCCAATTAGATCATAGAAAAGCTACACCCCTGCCTCATCATCACTCCTTTGGACTGTTTCTGGGAAGGAGCCAAGCTTCAGTCTGGAACTGTCTATCTGCAGTGAGTACATAGACTATTTTATCCACAAGCCATTCAAAATGACTGCACTAGTAAACAATCATATTCATATGGATTGGACTAGAGGTGGTCAGTAATTAAAACTAATATAGAAATTACTTTTGTTAGTGTTTTTTGCTCCCAGCTCATTTTTTTTGCAAGCCTTAGTCCACATATCTCTTACTGTATATGGTGGGAGGCGTATCACAGCTTAGATTTTTCCACACACACGTAAGAAAAGTCAGTTCAGATTCATAGCTGTCTTCACTATGAGTCTTTTTTGGCATACCAAATAGTAGAGCACGATGCAGAGATGGCCTCAGGAGTGCTGCACTCTATATTGTAAGTTTAGACTTCAGTGATAGGAGCACGGCGCTTCTCTGAATCTTGTTTTTAACCACTCTAGTTGAGGCTGCACAAACACGCTGAACCCATCCAAACAGACACCGTGTTGGAACAGGAGTGTGTTGATGTGTGTGTCCTGAACCCGTCCCCTCTGAAGGCTCTATTGTAATGGTTGCTGGCATGCGTAGCGCTGGCGATAGTTTCTCTCCAGCCCTGGGCCTCACACTATTGTCTGTCTCTACTGTTGCTAATGGCCTGCTGCTACAGTAACACTGAGCAGATCTTTACTTCTGCATGTGTGTATACGCATCATGCTAAGTGCAGTTACTTCCACTTCTTTCTTTTGAGAAAAACTTAACCAACTCGAGTTATCGTCCTTTCGGAATAAGCATGTTTATATGTTACTGTTAATCTCTGAGGGTAAATAGGGTATTTTACTATGTTCTGGTTGGAAGGCTGGGGATAATAACCCAAGCCTGGTTAAGCACATACAATGTCGTCTGAATGATGGAGAGAGCGATTTGGAGAAAGAGAGATCGGAATGTGTGAGGCACAGAAAGCATAGAGGGACAAGGACTAATTTAGTGAAGGAATTCTGCCATTGCACGATGGGAATTAGTCTCAATTTGTTGTTTGTGTCATCTAGAGAAAGCAAAAGCCTACTACTAATGCTTTTGTGTTGTGAGAGATCTGACTTACAACACAAACAAGTATTTATAAATTAGGGTGACCATTTTTTCAAACCTTAAACCCAAGACATTAAAATTTTACCGCAAATACATTGACAGCATCTTAACAAAAAAAGTAGTAGAAAATCAATACGCCAGTAAACTATTAAAAATAATGAACTAATTGCTTTAATTTGCGTGTTTTGTACCGTGTTTGACAGAAAATTTATACTTAAGTCTAGAAAATGCTGCATATTCATTACTGGATACTTTTCCTTGACTGTTGTATTGTTCTAGGAGCTCTTTTGTAAACCACGACTTTTTGGTTTATGACAGGTCAAAAGGATAGCAATAGCCACACACTTAAGAACAAATCATTATTGAGTTACAGACTGGAACACTCTTTTTTAGATGGTTAATAATATTGCCATTGACATGGTAATACTGTGATTGACACAAGTTAGACATTCTGCACTGCTTTGGCTTTAGCATTGGTTAAAAATAGGGACGTTCAGGACAAGGCAAAATCAGGACATTTTAGTGGACCGTGCCAGGTAAATTGGGAAATGGTCACCCTATCATACGTCTGTTGTTATGTCCAGAGGTGATATATGGAAATAAAACTGGCAAGCGTTGCTCGTATAAGCATTGTGCAAGTTAATAAAACTAATCTAAAGTTCTGCGGTACACAAACATGTTCGTACAGCATTTAGCTTGACATTTGTAGTCATGGTTATTCTGTCTCTCCTTTATAACAGGGCTCATATTTTCTAGAAAATTAAATCCCAATGACTATTTTATACAATTCCTCGTGGTTTCCATCTAGCCTAAAACACTCATAGGACACAGGATATCAACAATGTAAAATGTGTAAAATCCCATTACCAACAGTTTTAATTATCTCCCCTATTTTATTAGTCTTGTTAACTATGAGCTGTTCTCAATAGGATGCAAGGTGGGGCAGTGGATGGGACATAGAAACCAGGACTTTCCCCAGAGGTGTTATGTTAAGGTTAGACAAAGCAAGCGGGTTTGTTTCAAAAGTATTCAAGGTTACATAATGTTATTTGATTATCTGAATAATATTCTTCTATGTTAACATTCCCTAGATAAAATGAAAAGCCATAATATTAACCGCATATTTTTATTACACAAAAAAACATAGACTGTTAAATAGGCTCTTATCTTTTCACCCATGTTTCTACAAACATTGCATAGATTTGGGAGACAAGGTTGTTGTAAACGGAGATAAAAGTTTCTATTAACAGTAGAGAATCACATAGCTGCTGGTAATGGAATTTGGTTCAAGAACAAACTGATTAATGGGTTTGAGTTTGTTTGGAAATATTTTTAAACTTTTTTGGCCTCATAATTTAAGTTATTCAACATCCTGTGTTCTCAGATCCTGTTTAATGTTATTTTTTCACTGGGAATAGAAAGGTAACAGTAAGCAAATCTGTTTAAATAAGATCTGTGGGTTCTGATATTTTGAGTATTTATATTAACTTTAATAATGTTCTCACTCCCCAGAGGAAAAGACCTTCTGCAGTGGGCCAACTTTGACCCCAAGGAGTTTCTAGACGAGCTGCGGATGGGCAACTTCCATGTGGAAAGTTTTGAGGAAATGTTAGAAAAGGCAGATGTCGGACACGGATACATGGATAGGCCTTGTCTCAATCCTGCTGACCCTGACTGCCCTCTCACAGCCCCAAACAAGAACTCCACCAAGGTAGCCCCGCATTAAAACTCACCCAGCGACAGATATTGCACCGTTTTCCACCCAACCTTTCAGCGTCTGACACTTCCCTTCTCGCCTCTTGCTTTTATTGCTGCAGCCGCTGGACGTGGCGCGAATCCTGACTGGCGGCTGTCACGGTCTGTCCAGGAAGTACATGCACTGGCAGGAGGAACTGATCGTAGGCGGGACCACCAAGAATGGCAGCGGACCCCTGCTCAGGTAACATAGCCACACTTAGCCTCATAAACGCAGTTGCGATTGCCGCACCGCTTATTCTGGACCGAGAATGTGTTTTTTGTTCTTTTATGCTCCCCAAAAGCACTACATACATGCATATGTGTGTGTGTGCGCGGCCCGTGCTGTAAATCTTGCAGTCATTAGCAGATTCCAGTGAAATCTTAGAGCACCAGCTGTTCCTGCTCAGCTCGAGGCGCGCTGCTTGGACACTACCCGCTCATACACACTTATCCACGCATACAACGGATGCACAGAGTGATGTATAGCCATATGCTTTGTACAAATATACAGATATTTGAGGGACATGCTCTTAAGCCGAGTTCTAGCATGAGACAAAGCTCACAGATTAGACTGTCATACAAAGTCTGTGTAGTAACTTCTTTTGAGGTAAGACTTTCTTAATTCCTTGCTACCTTTTCTTGTTCATATGCTTTAATTTTTCCTTGGTCTTGTCCCAATATCTGTACTATGCTCTGTGGTCAAATGCTCAATATCTGCATTTGTTGGATGTGTAGTGCTAGCTATACACTTGTCACCTCTGTCACCGAAGAAAGTCTCTAACAGCGTGGACACTGCATGTAAAGAACAATGCCGTGATCACATGATCTGTGTCAGCCAATCACAGCAGCTTTTAGCAATCTATGATGATGTTGTAATGATTAATGATATTTGGGAGACAATTGAGTAGAATTATTTGGACAGGGGCTGCATTCATAAAGTAAGTTGCAGGGCTTTGTTGTTAAGTCAAACTGAAATCACTTGAGGATATGGCTGAATGAAAAGGCCCAATAACTCCAAAGCAACTCCAAAGCCTTGCTGTAAGGGACCATTTTATATTATTTAGTGAAATTGTATTGGCACTTTACTATTAAGACATCTGTGTGAGTTCCCATTACCAAGAAATTTAAAATTATTGTAATATTTCACTCAAACCTATCATACAGTCAGTGAATACATTAATACATCGTTGTTGGCTTACTTTTCTGTTTAATTCAACGGCCAACAAAGAAACAAGAACTTGTAAGAAGACTGTATTCTATCATT
Source organism: Neodontobutis hainanensis (assembly GCA_024349245.1). Lineage (NCBI taxonomy): Eukaryota > Metazoa > Chordata > Actinopteri > Gobiiformes > Odontobutidae > Neodontobutis > Neodontobutis hainanensis. The sequence goes on from JALDNG010000019.1 coordinate 275,952, forward strand.
TCAACTTTTTTTATTTCCTTTTTTGTTATATATTTCCTTTCTTCCGGATCCTTTTTGAACTTATGCCACACACAGACACACTTTATAAAAACCTATACTATAGTTAAAAAAACATTTGGCTATGAATATGAATACTCAATGCAAATAACACATCAGTTTAAACTTTCATTTATTATGTGACATTTCTGGTCCAGTTACTTAATGGTAAACTCATTCAAAGCCACTCGCTGGACACTTGGTGCAGAGGTTATTGGTTTTGTGGTTGTGTTGGATTACGACGTGTGTGTAGCTGCTCTGTCTGTACTCCGGGCTGCGACCGCTGCGGCTGGCATCCTGGCGCTTTTTCCCATGGACTTTTTTTTATATCTTCTTTACTAACTGCAAGCATTACCTGATTATCAAGTTCTGACAGAGATCACATTCATAAAGAGAATAACTGGCTTAATGTGTGCTCCTTTGCGTAATAAATAAAATCTGACAATGTTTAAAACCTGCTGCTGGACTTGACTGCGTGGTGTTGAGTTGCAATTTGGTCTAAAATCTGACTTGACTAAGTACTACATTGATGTGTATTCAGTGCAGATTATCTACAATCCATATCCCCTAGTGTCATTCGGAATACACACCTGTTTTATTTGCGTGTTTGTTCATGTCAGGATGGAATGTTTTGTCTACATAGTATCTGTATGATGTAAAATACCCATATCAAGTTCTGCTTTTATAACTAATAGTTACGCTATACAGTACAGGTGCTGTGGTATTGAAACACAATTACATGCTTTGATATCAATTCCCAGCTGGAAATGTAAACTTGCTTGTTCCTCATCGAACTTCTCATTCTCTCTCTCTCTTTCCAGTGCCCAGGCTTTACAAACCATGTTCCAGCTGATGACTCCCAAGCAGATGTTTGAGCACTTTCGGGGCTACGAGGAGGTTTCCCACATCAACTGGAATGAAGAAAAGGCTGCAGCTATATTAGAAGCCTGGCAGAGGAAGTACTCTGAGGTAAAGGCCAGAGGAATATAACGTTGAGTAAAAGAAAATAGACTCCAAATCCTGTACAACCACACTGCAAATCAGCGACCGGATACAGGTGAGCAAGGGAAGGCATGGACCAAAGTCCGGGCCCCCGATAGATACTATAATGGTTGTTGGTGTGTGGTATATGGGCTAAAGCTTCCCTCTCAGTGTGCAGTAGAGAGGAGCCATAGAGCCACAGGGTGAGCATGTCTGGAATACATTAGAGGCTGGACTTCTCTTATTCCCTCGCTCTAACACACACACACACACATGCACACACATGCAAACACACTGAAAAGGTTCACGCACAATCACTTTTCCAGCTGTGGCCCCATTGGTGGCTCATGTGTGACATCATCTGGTCTTTGTTTTTGGGGGCCCCAACCTCTGTTTGACATGATGTGACCTTGTGTGCAATGCATTCAAAATAGCATGTGTGTGTGTGTGTGCACGGGCGCCATTTTTCTTAGGGCACAAGGAAACAACAAAGTCTTTAAAGCCACAGATAATAGCTTTAAAATTATTTTGATGGTTCCCCAACTTGAAACAGAGCTCAACAGTTGTGTATCTTTGGGTTGCCTGCATCATCTTCTCCATCGTCTTACATCCTATACATACTGGGCTGCTTCTTGTCTAATGTTTAAGTGCTTTACTGAGTGCAAGTCATCCGATTAAAGTTAGCTATAGCCCTTTTTTATGATATAGGTCAGAATCTTATTTCCCATCTAAGCTTAAACACAGAAATACAGCAAAAAGTTGAGCCCCCTTTATACTGTTGTGTTCTGTGATAGTAGATGGGGAAAAGGACTAGCCATTGCTGAAAAGTGGACCACTTTACATCCCATAAATCTGCACTGGACCTTTTATAAAAAAAAACTGAGGCAAAGAAAACAATGCATAATAGGGCCATATGTCATGATTGTAAAAATATAATAGTAAAATGACCGAATCATTTGAGTCACATGGTTCTTCACCTGACATCTTTGCTACAGCATCAAACATCCCTTTAAATCCCTTTAAACAAATGCACATTGTCTTGTCGTTGATGAACAGCCCTATGGGTGCTTTTCGTTGGATCCAGTGGCCTGTAGAGTGCACATCTTTAAAACTACTGCTTAATTTTGCTGTTTAATCATCACCTTTATCAATAAAAAATGTAAGTGAAACTTTGTAAATAGTATCCCAACATGCATCTGTATCAGGTTGTATTCTAGCGTGAGTCGAGCGGTGTCTGCGAGGTTTGTGCACGTCTGTCAGTATGTGCCTGGCACATGTGCGAGTTCACACGTGGGTGCGAGTGAGTGTGATGTAGTGTGTGTATTTTAATGTGTGTCAGCCAGCATTGCTTCCCTCTGAGCATTACTGCAGTACAATGTTGAAGCCATATGTCTGCCCTGAGATACTGAGGGCGAGGCTGGGCCATAGTGCTGTCTGCAGATTCTTCCAAACTACAAAATACTTCCTACGAGATGGGCAGACTACTTATTGTAGCTTGTGGTGTTTCATGAACCGGTTTCAGATATCATGGAGATTGGCCCATTTTATTCTGTTTTGGAGCACTTTACAATCCAATTTCTCTGCTCTTTGGAAATATCTGGATTCTACAGTTAGATCATTGGCCCAGACCCAGATCTGGTTAAAAATGAGACCATGACTCTCCAAATTCTTAGCCTACACACCAGAAAACAAGCACAGCAAAAAGAAAAATAAATTATATCCAAAGTGAGAAAAACATGTGATACTGTTAGGCATGGCAGCCAACCAGCTAACATCAAAATGATTTTAAAAGATGCTGTATTACCTTAACTGTAAAAAATTACAACATGTAGTATAAGATCCTTCAGTTTAGACCGCTGGCTGTAATTCACTTTTTTGGTTTTGTTAAAGACTTCTACTGTAGTCCTTGCTATTTTTCCCATATAAATGCACATAATGGCTGATCTGAGATAAGCTCTCTAGGTTATTCACATATGGTTTACATTTGATGTGTCCTTGTAATAATATAATAACCCCATTACACACAATTCCAAGCAGAAATGTACATTAAATACCCCAGCAATCTGGGACGTCTAGTCACTTCTTTGATTCTGTCCATTTCCTAATAGTATTTTTTTCTCTTTTGGTCTTTTTATAGGCTGTTCTGAAGAGCGTTGCCGCAAACTCGTCTCAGAAGGTCTTGTCGTTCACTACCACGACTCTCGAGGATATCCTCAAGTCGTTCTCTGATGTCAGTGTTATCCGTGTGGCCAGTGGTTACCTGCTCATGGTAAGAACAGGAAAAATGCCATTGTTGTTGAATGTAGCACCAAACAAGTGTATTTAACTTGGCTGTATTTGCTGTTTTTTTAATTCTCAGCTGGCTTATGCGTGTCTGACCATGCTGCGGTGGGACTGTGCCAAGTCTCAGGGGGCCGTAGGGCTGGCAGGGGTCCTGTTGGTGACACTGTCTGTGGCAGCCGGACTGGGACTGTGCTCTCTGCTGGGCATCTCTTTCAATGCTGCCACCACACAGGTAAACCACTCAATGACACAACAAATAACAAACAATCAGTCAGTTTTCTTTCCTTTTTTTTTTTGGCTTTCATTTCAAACATTTATTGGGCAAAATTAAAATTTGAATATGTATTAATTGAAAGCGTGCTGTGCCCTCCTCAGCATACTTTCTATGTGTACATTTTTAAAGATGGCCTGTTCCTGTTTCAGGTTCTCCCCTTCCTGGCTCTTGGTGTGGGGGTGGACGACGTCTTTCTCCTGGCCCATGCTTTTAGTGAGACGGGACAGAACAAGAGGATCCCTTTTGAGGTGAGGCGCACAAACATCGACCCCGGCCCGTAGAAACACCATTCCATTCCTACCCTGGTGCTGTGTTATCTCCACTATAGAAGAATGTGTGAAAGCCTGTCTGTGCCTGTGAAGTAACATCAAACAAACTATGTGCCACACACTCAGTGCTTATCTAAGCAGCACTCCGTATTAAACGCGTTCCTTTTTCTGAAGATGGGCCAGCAGTCAACAAGCATTTATGTTTGCTCAATCACATTTCAAATGGAAAGAACCGCCAGCATCTAATTAAATAGAATAGTAAGGATGGTGGTTATCTCTACAGTAATTTACAAATGCATAACTACACAGTGGTTAGCACTGTCACCTCACAGCAAGAAGTGAAAACCCAGTTCTCCGGTTTTCCCTGATGAAATCAAAATTGTTGGCAGGTGCCCACAATTAATTTCCCCACGAGGCTAATAAAGATTTAATAAAAATAAAAAAGAGACATGTTTACTACCTGCTTGTCTTGACAATATTTGTGGCTTTATAAAAAATGCTTGTAATTTACAAAAGATTGCATGGAAAAAATATGATTAGTTTCAATCAATATATAAAATATTGATTACTGCACTTTTCTGTTCCCGGAAAAAATGCAGTAAGAGTCCAATTTAGCCAAGATGACAGCCACAAGGAATTGAAGTTTGTTTGTTCCTGTGACTGCATTTATACTCCACAATCTCTGGCTTGTGTTTATCTGTGTATGTTTTGTGTACTGGAGTAACTTTTCATCTCCAGAAGGAGAAAACTCAGGCATGTATTTGCTTGTTTTTGTCCCTCTCACTCCCCCCCAGCTTCCTTTGTGTGGCTGAGATGAAAACTAAACAGAGCTGAACCTGATCTCTCCTGTCTGACAAACACACACACACACACAAACACATGCAGGCAAACTCTCGCTGTGTGGTCCCGCACGTCCTCAAATATTAACACAATCTTCTCTCCACCGGTGTGTGCATGCCCCTAACTCTTATTGCTGTGCCATGACTCTATCCAATCCAAACCATGATAAGAAAATTGCTTTGCAGCTTTGAGTAAAAAAGAATTTTATTTGTATTTGAGGAAGCATCTCATTACACCCTTCCCTGTGTTTTCTCTGCCTTTGTACTTCAAACAGAGGTAGACAGATGGATTATCTAAGAGCACTTGAGGGCTTTAGGAATCATTGCAATCACTGTCAGTCATATCAGTCTTATGATAATTGTACATAATCCTAAGTATTACACAGTTGCCGTTGGCGATACTCTGATCAAAAGCGTCAACTTTCATTGCTTTGCCTCGAAGTCTGTAAAGCAAAGCTGCTAAAGAAAAGTTTTAGGATTATTGAAAAGATCCCTCCCACGGCGTATTTTATATTTATGTTCTGTCATAAAAGTCTGAGGAGCATTAATTGTAACAATCTCATTTCAAAACAACACAGTTGCCGTAACTGTCCGCCTTTTCGACACTCGAGTGTCGAGGAGGCGGACTCGAAGATCGAGATCTTGCACTTTCGGATTGTTGTTTTCATTTTGTTTCTGTTACAGGCTGTGCTTAGTAATTAGTTAATTTCATCCTTTTTATGGGTTAGTTTTGCGCAAATATTCTTCTGTGTCTGCAAGTTTGTTTGACTCTAGATGATTTTAGATTTGTTCTGTTATTAGTTGTGAAATAGTTGTTGAAGGGTCTATATTAGAGACTTTGTTGCAAAGTTATTGACAATCTATGGCATTGTCTGTGGCTTAAATGTTAGAGAGCAGCGCACATAAGAGACCAGTGTTCAGACTACTGTTTTCACAGTATTGTTCTCTTTCTCCTCAATCCGTATATTTTCTTCAAGTCTTGTATTTGTATGCTATGTATTTGATAAAAAAAAAAGCCAAAAAATAAATGCCTCTAATCCCAGAGGTCATTGCTGATAGGCTCCACAGTGACAAAAGTAAGATACCAATCATAATTCTTTGAAAATATCATGTATCTATTCCTATTTAGTGGTCACGTACCTTGAATCATGTTTAAAGATTGTATCAATCCTTTGATTGGCTTAAGCCTTATGTGCTAGTTACAAAATGGTAAGAAACGATGACTTGTAGCATGATGGTGAAGGATTATACATATTAGTATAGATTAACATATTTAGTAGGATTGTTCAGAAACGGATATTGCCACATAACTACTTTACTAAAGACTGTGTCTTATGTTTACGTTTCAATACGTTGCTAAAAGTAAAGAACAATGTACTTCTGAAAAACCAACATGGCCATGAAATCTGTGGACAGTTCATAAATAGTGGCTTAAATATTGTCTTTGTATCAATGGCACTTAGTTTATAATTGGGTTATAGTATAAAATCTGAATCTTCTCCTGTCTTGTCTCCCAGGACCGTACCGGGGAGTGCCTGAAAAGGACCGGAGCAAGTGTGGCCCTCACCTCCATCAGTAACGTCACAGCCTTTTTCATGGCCGCTCTGATCCCGATCCCGGCGCTCCGAGCCTTCTCCCTTCAGGTAGAGTTTCACTGCTCGTATGTGTGGCCCTTCTCTCTGTAGTAGTAGTAGTATGGTCTTCCTCTCTGACTGCACTTTGCTTTATTGATTTCATTCATCAAACTGAAAGTGTGTGTGTGAGAGAAGGAGTGTGTGCTTTGTTAAGTCCCTACAGCACTCTCCCTTTCTCTTTGAGGCTGTTTAGTGGTGGGCCCAGTGTGTGTCCAGATTGTGGAAGAGGTCCATGTAACCAGATCCTTCCACATTTGTGTGTGTACTCAGAGATGTGCGTTTGTTAAGTGCACAGTTGTAGTATCTGTGTGGTTTAAAAAAAGCAATGGTCTGGTGCATATGTGTGTGTTAAGGTGGGAGAGTCCAGTGGGAAGCTTCTCTAACATCTGTCAGTAATTATAGATATTACAAAAGTACAAACCGGGAACGAAAAAGATATCTGTCAGTCTGACAAAGTACTTCCAATAATCACGCAATAGTGTTATTTAGCCTCATCAGTCAGTCGGACTGAAAATATATTTCAGTCAGGAGCTCTTTGTCAAACACTTATGCAACATCTTTCAGTTATATAAATTAAAAGTCTGTTCTTTTCTGTGTCTGAGAGAAAGACCACACATATATAAAATATACACTGATGAAACCAATTAAGAAATGCAGCATAATAAGGAGCTGGGGTGGAGGCGGGACAGCACACTTTATACTACACTTTTTACTGTCATTTTAGCCTTTTAGCCTGAAAATAGAATTTATTGTCAATTACAGCTGACACTAGCAGAACAGTCATTTGATGCGGACTGGTGACAGTTCAGTCCGTTGATGGCATCACAATAGTAGGAGTAAGCATGACTGTATCTAGACAGAACTAACCTTATGCTCATTAGTCTTACAATTGATAGATGTGAAGTCATGAAGAGTCAATCTGCATAGCCTTGTGATATTTCTTTATGTTCTTCATTCTTTCCCACACACTGAAACACACACAGAGAGTGGGCGAGATGTTGCTGCCGTGCTTTTACAATATGAGCATGTGTGGATAGATGGCTTTAGTACAGCGAGACTGTCAAACATGATCCATTTACCCCATGGGTCTAATCCACACTGCCTCATTCCCTCCACACACACACATACACATAGCAGGCATACTTGACTTGTGGTTTTGTGACTTGAGGAGGGCCGCCTTACACCAAGACACAAGATCATGCGATAGCATCTTTTATTCTAAACAGGACAGCCATACCGCTGGTATCCAGCTGCCAGCCTCCTCTGGGCACAGCGATGGGTGTCTTATCAGCATTAAGCACTTCCTGTGCTTAACTCCTCTTTGAATTCATCTTTCCATTTCATAATCTTTTCTCATTTTCTTCTTGCATCACTGTGAACACATAAAGGAATCCTGTCCAGATAAAAACATGAGCACACAGCGAGAACACACACGTTCATGTGCGGAGGACAGATGTGATGATAAATCTCTCCACACTGGGGTCAGCCTGCGGTCGCACCATGTGTGTGTCTGGAGCTGTGCACTATCCTTTTGGACGTTAATGGGCCAATTGAGAATTAATTGTGTTTCTGTGCTTCTATGTTCTCTCCTGCGTCTCCCTCTCTCAAAGTATTTCTCCTTGTTGTTGGAAGTGAGTTGAAGAATGAGGGAGGCCCTGGGGAGGAGTGTATAGCCACTTCCCCACTTATTTCTGACAATCGCCGGTGAATTGACCTAGAGTTTGTTCAAGAAATATAATTTGTGTGAAATACTCAGACATTTTTCTTTTACAAAAACAACTAAACAGGATCAGACCTGATTGATGTATATTTACACAGCAATATTTTTGCATTAAACATAAAACATGTCTTGCGGTTGTCTTCACAGCGCCACCTACTGACGGCAGCGTTCCCGTTTTGAGGAACATTGTGGTGTAAATAGCCTACAGTACATGTGTGAAAGGAGCTTATGTGGTGTGTGTCTGCTCCGTGTTAAGGTGTGGTGGAAGCATGAGGCAGGACATATCTGTGTAGAGGTGCATTTTTGCAAGGGAAAGGGGTGTGTGTTGTCTGCACAACCGCAGCGCCTGTTCATCACCTCAGTCTCTGCTGGGCCTCTGACTCCTTGGGTGGTCTAGCACACACCCGGTGTTGTGTGTCTCTACATGAGTGTGTGTATGTAGTGTGTAGTGGTCTGGCAACTACGCAAGATCCAGATTGTACTCTGGGCAGGGCCCCAAGCTAACCCCAACCCCCACCCTCTGCTGCAGTGCACCTCCTTGGAATACTTAACCACAACACTGCACTGCCTTCCATTACACACTGCTGTAGAAGTCAGACTTCTCTCTGCTCCTCTCGGTATTTAGCTCTGACTTTAGAAAGTCCTTAACAGAGTAAATTTTCCATTGTATATTAAGCGTTCCTGTTTACTGCAATGAATAATGTGAAGTCTCCCTGGGCCCGGTGTATTGTGATATCGATAATTCCTTTGGACTTGTCTGCTCAATATAAATTAGTAAGCTAAAGATGATTAGTGATATCCTCCTCCAGCTGGAAATATCAGAATCAGTATTTCCATTATCCAGTGTTTGTTTGAAACTCTTTCCCTTTAAATGAAACATTGTCATTAAAAGAACATATATTTTGCATTTCTGGCAGGCTGCAGTGGTGGTCGTGTTTAACTTTGCGATGGTGCTGCTCATCTTCCCTGCCATCCTCAGTATGGACCTCTACAGACGGGAGGACAGGCGCTTTGACATCTTCTGCTGCTTCTACAGGTTGGTAAACATGCACATAGACACAGGCGAACACAATGGAGGACTTTTATTCCCAGGAGAGGATATTGCGATTGTCTTGTCTGTGCAATTATTATTATTCTTTATTTTATGTTTGCCTCTAATCTCTCAACTGACTATGAATAACTTGAAAACACACACGCTTATCTCTTTGATATCTTGGCCTTGATCCCCCTCAGTCAAAACCTAATTACTTCTTAAGTCATCTGTTTGTGTCTGGTGGGGTGTTTGACTGGCAGTGTATCTGTCACACTCTTTATTAAACTTTACCCGTCTGCTGCCAGTCGGGGCATGTTTGTTGGCACAGAGTTCGGACAGATGTGCACACATACTATTAAATTCTCCAACTCTGGGCTATATATTTCCTACTGCTGGCACACGTTCCATTCACACAAATAACACAGGACTGATATCATTTTACTGGATTTAGTAAAGCTCTCTATGGCTATGTCCACACAAACATGTTGATATACATATATACATGGGATGATAAAACTAGAACAAACTAAACAGCCATCATCTCTGAATTGTTAAAGATAAACAAGTTCAAAATGAATGAAAAAGCAAAATGAGAACCAGCAAAAATCCTAGCCCTAATTGAATGTACAGTCATCATAAATGTTTTAATGCTAATGTAGGTGGAGATAGATTAGCAGCACCTAGACCCAAACTACCCTCCTATATTCTATGAAATATATTTTTATTTTTGTTAAATAATGTGACCCTATCATGACATTTTTGTAGTTTTCTGTTTTTTCTAAAAAAGTGTGGTATCTTTTTCATCAGCCCCTGTGCCAACCGTGTGATCCAGATTGAGCCTCAGGCCTACCTGGACAGTGCGGATGGCAGCCGCTACAGCCCGCCCCCGTCCTACCGGACCCCTCCTCCCTCCTATCGTACACCTCCCCCCAGGTACAGCAGTCCCCCTCCCTCCTACAGCAGCCACGGCTTCGCACAGCAGACCCAGATCACCATGCAGTCCACGGTGCAGCTCAGGACCGAGTACGACCCCCGGACTCAGGCCTTTTACACCACCGCCGAGCCCCGGTCCCAAATCTCCGTGCAACCCATTAACCCTGCCCCAACCCGGATCAACCCCAGCAATGACTATTACAGCAGCACTGGGAACGGGAACCTGAACAATAACAACACCAGTAACCGTGGTAACGCAGGGTCTTGCAGCTCCACAGCCTTCACTCATCATCATCCACCTGCTGCTTCGAGTTACAGCTGTGGTTCAGGACCTCAGCCCGATACAGTCTCAACGGGACAGAGCATGGAGAACAACAGCTCTACGCGGGACCTGCTGTCCCAGCTTGGGGACGGCTCACTGGCCCTGCGCTGCATGGAGCCAGCTTGCTCCCGCTGGACCTTCGCCTCTTTTGCAGAAAAGCACTATGCTCCATTTCTGCTGCAGCCTACCACTAAGGTGAGTCGGACCTCAGTGTTTCCCTAATGTGTGAGTATGACTGTGACTCACTGCGGTTAAACTCAACTGAAGTCTTAGTCACAGTCAGTGGTAGAGGAGTAGGATGTTTCTGAATGTTGTGGTCACGTCTTATCTGAGTCAGATACAAGCACACAGTGTCTGACCTCAGTTACATGGGTGGCCTGTCATCTCAAGGCCTTCCTGGAATACATATTATATTCACATCTTTTATGTTTTTTAATTTAGCTATACAGATGTCATATTAGGTGTTTATCCTTGAACTCATTTAGTAACCACAGTAATATGTAGTACAGCACTGATACAACCCATTGAGCATTCAAAATAAGTATGAGAATATAAAAAAAAGAAAAAGCAAAATCTTTGCTGTGTTTTTAATAAATATGTGTGACTGATCATATGTATTTATCTTTTCCTTCTGCTCACAGATTGTAGTGATTGTTCTGTTCCTGTGCCTGCTCGGAGTCAGTCTATATGGGACCACCCAGGTCCGGGACGGTCTGGAGTTGACCGACATTGTTCCCAGGGAGACCAGCGAGTATGACTTCATCGGCACCCAGTTCAAGTTCTTCTCCTTCTACAACATGTACGTGGTGACACAGCGGGCCGACTACCCCCAGAAGCAGGCTTTGCTGTACCAGCTGCACCAGAGGTTCCACACCGTTCGCTATGTGCTCAAGGAGGACAACGGGGAGCTGCCGTACATGTGGCTGCACTACTTCCGAGACTGGCTGCAAGGTAAAATGACTGCAATATATGAAGATAAGAGATAGTTTAGTGTTAGTTGTGGGGTATTGGCTCATTACTATATATTTTTGGGTCCAACCAGCAATCTATCCCTCCACCAATCAGATGTTAAATACCAGATGGTCTGAAGGATACAGCCCTAATTAAGCACAGAAGTAGATTTTAATCTTTTGCTCAATATATTTAGCTGGTAAACCGTCACTTGCTACCATTCTACTGTGAACCTACTCTCCAAAATCAAGCCCCATTGGTCATTTACTACTGTGTCTATTTACATCTACCATGTACGACATAACTATAAATAACACAATGTTTTTTTTAAGAGAAATTTTATTCATCAGACACCATAGACCTAAACTGTTTATATTATTGTTTATATCACACAACTAAAAATAAAACCAGACACCAATAGTCTCTTTATAGTATCCACCTTAGCTCCTGGAAAGGCTACAAGCTAATCTCCGTTTTCCACATTGACTCCGTGTTTGTTTTTGAATGCAGTTGTCTAAAAAGTGCATTCAAAAGATTTTTACTCAACTGCAACAAGAAAAAATATCCATGATTTAATATTTTTCATTTGTGTTAGATATTATTTTATTATTCCAAACATTACTGTCTAGGGACTCTTAAGCATGTGGTTTAACTACTTTCCCATGAAGCTCTTTCGAGATAATACTTTTCGTTTGTGTTTTGACATGATTCTGCAAGAAACAAGATGTTGGGCAGGAGTTCAGCGGTGGGAGGGCTTTTATAATGGACACTGACAGTAGCTGATTAGGATCAGTTGTCTTTTCAAAAAGGAGAAGCACAAAGTGGGAAGCCATGTTGTACACCAGGCCTCAGGCAGTCGAGGAGAAGACCATGTCAACAGTAGAAAGCAGACTGAAACTACACTCCTTCAACACAAACTAGGACTTTTAAACTAGTGTTGTCACTTATTGAAATGTACTGCAAGCTTCTAACCACGCTCTTTATTATATTCTTGGTTGTTTGTAGAGGTTATACATGTATTTTAAAATGGTACATTTATCACCAACATGTCAACAAATACTTCCACTGCCAAAAAGCACAAGCCCTTCCAGCGATAAAACGCACTGTACCGGGACTGCATGTAAACCACACAGAGAGTTTTGTGGCTGAGCGAAGAAGGAGCTGTGTCTGATATTGCTCTCTGCAATGGTGGGACAAATTGGAGCCAGACAGGCCAAGGAACGAGACCCAAAACAACATCTCCCACAGACGGACCACAGCATGGGCCTTGGGGGAGAGCCCGAAAGGAGGGGAACGATACACATATGGATTAGAGAGTAATATGGAGACGGAGACACATGTTACTGATATATTCTCTAATGACTGCTTAGAGTCAAAAACAGAGAATTTGAAGGCTTTTGAAGTCTCGTTTGGTGGTTGGATGGAGCTAAGTCATCATATTAAATCAATCAGGCTTATTTTAGGGTTAGGCTTAGGTTGGAGTATTGGCCTATAAAACCTGTGACAAATGACAGCAACAAGGTACGTAACCTTAAGTAATATGTCCTATTGTGTTTTGTTGCAGGTCTACAGCAAGCGTTTGATAAAGACTGGGAGGCCGGTCGTATCACTCAGAATAACTACAAAAACGCCACAGACGACGGCGTGCTGGCGTACAAGCTGCTGGTGCAGACTGGACGCAGGGAGAAGCCCATCAACATGAGACAGGTTTGTAGAGAACAGACATTTAAACTGTTGTGTATTCAACAAAACAAACTCTGATCCGGATTGTAGCATTTACATTTATAACCGTTTTGTTCTGCAGTAGTGCATTCAAATATATGTATAATTTTATAATAAATATATGAGCCAGAAACATGCTGTCATTTAGCATATATCTGTGATTTGTTATCTGGGACAGATGGAGACACACACAGATTATGAACACTTTTCTTTGACATTTTTTATCTTTCACTGTCTACAACTCTCTTTTTGTGATGACTTTACCAAGCCCAGGAATTTAAAGCTCTCACTGGAGGCGCAGTCTGTCTCTGAAAAATCTATTAACTTCATTTGAACCATTTGTCCCACTTGGTAGGTTACATTTATCTAGCGCCTCGACTATAAACAATTGCTGGACTTGTAAATGTAGCATCTACTACGAGCTTTCTAGAACATTAGTGTCCTACATACTATATATGACCTGTCAAATTCCAAACTGTAATCAGAATTATCAAATGTAATGTAATGTAAAGTGTATTTCATTGCGTTTTTGGAGCCTGCCACACAAGTTTTTTTTTATCAATCATTGGTTTCTCAGTCCACACTTCTTCCTCTGTCTATTGCGTTGACAGTCAGCACCTTCAGGTAAATTTTATTATTAAATAATGTAGCCAAAACTGAATAGAAATTATAGGCAACAGCAGGATATGAAAAGGGGAAATTTATAAAGATTTGGGGTTTGTTACACACTCCAAAAACAACATATGTACATTGCTGTAAGGAACCAGCACAAACAATGGATAAAGTATATAAAAACAAATTCTTGACTCAGTAATTATCTAAATACCGACCTTTAGAAAGTCTATTCAATTTGATTATACCAAATTATTGTTGGCATAGAGATTTATTTTGGTGTTTATTTTTTGTGCCTTTGCTTAAGATGGGGCTGTCCTAACTTTGTGCAAAAGGAACACATTTAATGAGAGTATAATTTCCAAGGGCCAACAGTCTCTTTTGATTTTTCATTAAGTACAAGTTTTAGTCAGATTTGAACAGGTTTTAGATGATTTGAAAATGTATTATTTTCTGAACCTGTATCTTAATGCTGTATGAACTTCTGGGGCCATAAACCACTAATATTATCATAAACATTACCATGTGCCACAATTGGCCTGACTTTGGACATGTCTGGTTAAAGCCGTACCCAAAGTTATCTAATTCAAAAATGTCCCCCTTCTGGCAGGAGCAGCAGCACTTCTACGAATCCTATCCTCTCATCTAAGTCAGCAGGAAGCAGAGGCATTCCTGGTGTGCGGCCCCTGACATCACTTCCTGTGTATGTGAGGGATATGTTTTTGCCGTGAGGCGTGGGGCCCGCCGGCGTAGCTGCCTGGGCTTCCCGTGACAGCTTGAAGACATACAGTTGTTGCGTATCCCGCTGTTAAATTCAATCCAGATCCTGTGGAATCTGGCTGTGTGCACCCCCCCTCCCTCTCCACCACTGTGTCCTCTTTCAATGAAACACGTGGTCGGTTCCAGCCAGCTCTGCGTGCATGTTTGGAGTGTGCGTTGTTGCTGCAGTAGCTGTTTTTTGGGCCCCAAAATGAAGACCAGATCTTTTCCAAGCCTGGCAAATTGCAGAGCTAGATGTTTTATTTTGATATGCCACTCCATGGATCTTTGCTGAGGTGTTCTGCCTTTGATCGTTTGCTGCTAACATTCTTTTCTTTTTTTTTTTTTTTTTTTTTTTTTACTGGCGACCATTCATTCCTTATGGTGCTGGCTGGGAGTCCTACTGAAGTGGTGTGTGTCATTCGAGACAAAAAGAAAGACAATAGCCCTTTTTCTGTAATCCATGGCTAAACTGGGATGCTTTTTAAGGCACATAATGGGTTCCCTTCTGAATGGTGATGCACTGCATAAAAGCTCACATTGATTATCTTTTTGCAAAGTTTTTTACTTCTTTGTAATTCTTGGTACATAGACAGACACAAAAGTTCTTAAAAGTATAGTGCTTATGATACAGTTTTATAGAATAAATACAGTATTGTATGAGATGGGACACACAAACATTTTACAGAAAGGCTGTGCTAATGCTATCAAGAGTTTCTGGTTAGGGCCGGCTGGGTCTGTGGCGCCGGGCATTCTGGGTACCCGTAGGGGTCAGGAGAAGCAAGTGTGAGCAACATTTGTACAGATGTTGTGTTATTTTTATAGCTCTGCTCCATTTGATGGGTGGCATTTCCTTCAGTGTTAACAACCAGGTTAACTGCACACAGACGGGCTCAGGGACTCAAGCCAATTTTTTTATTGTTACGCTAACTCAAGCAAATTTTCCCTCCCCACCCCAGTCCCAGAAAAAAAGACTTACTCCATTCTACATCGACCTACTCCCATGAGTGCAACTTCACAGCCCCAGCCTTCTCCTGTCTGTGTAAAGGAGGAATTTATGGTCTGGAGACGGAGTGGCAGAGGGCTGTGCAGTAATGGCTTTAGCGAGGAGGCTAAGCCTTCTGCTTCCACCTGGGAGGGCCTGCCTGCACCTACAGGATTTACCGTAGCTATTTCAGACCTGCACAAGGTTCCCATTGATATTTGATCTTTACATCAACCTACATCAAACATAGTAGAATTTTTGGTTGTCAAGTATTAATATTGCTAGCTTCAGTCAATTACCCAATCCTACATGTGTTGCAAAATACTATATATCCTCTTATTCTTTAGTAAAGATGTGATTCCACATTAAGCAGACTTTTTCCATAACTACAAAGAAAAGCTACTGTACCACCATGATCGGTACATTTTAAACTTCAAAAACCAACCCTCTTAGCACACTCAAATAAACCAAATTAAACAGTTTTCAAGGCGTCCTTCACTGAAGTATTCCGAGCGGTCTTGAGACTGGGCCCGAGGCTGGCCGTGCAGTATCCTCCTGTATGTAAAGGGAGAAGCTGATTCAACATTTTCCATGTTTTAATGTGGCATGATAATTCTGGGAAGCTGTGATGAGGAGTACGGGAACTTTCAGAAAGGCGACCAGTGTTTGACTTTTTCTTTAGTTGGAAAGAGAGAGGGTGTAATATTTGACTCTTATTTTGAAAGCTGCTCCGTGGTCTCGTGCTCGAGCATGTGTATAATAAGCACTTCTGCGGTCGGCTCACCTGTGCAGTGTTTGGATTCAACATATCTACAGTACCTTTCCCAGTCCAATGTATACATCTACGGGTGAAATATGATTTTTATGAAAGTTCTCCCTGAAATTTTCCTTTTTTTAACTTAATTGGTCCATTTCCTTTTGCTAATTTCAAAATTCTAAAACCTGGCTTTGCTCAACATAAACAGTCTGAAAGTGTTTTCATTTTCTTTCATAGGTGTGTACTGTACATATGTTAATTTTTCTGACCAAAACCTAATTATTTTTTGAGGTTTCATCATTGACTTCTTTTTTTTATGATGTTGTAGCTGACTCGGCAGAGGCTTGTGGATGCAGATGGGGTTATTAACCCCGGGGCTTTTTATATCTACCTAACGGCCTGGGTCAGCAACGATCCGGTGGCCTACGCCGCCTCACAGGCCAACATTCGCCCACACCCCCCTGAGTGGCTCCACGACCGGACCGACTCCATGCCTGAGACACGCCTCAGCAGTAAGTGATGCATGCTGGGTTTCCACATTCATTACTTAAAAACAACTCAGTGGAATGACAATGTATTTGAAATTGCAGATTTTGCAGAACTGCTTTATCATCAGTATTGCTGTTCGTCACGTGTAAAAAAAACACAACAAAATGTCTCCCAATGTCTATAATGCTTTGTCATATTCCTCCCAGTGGCTGTAATTTAAGAAAATAATGGTGTTTACTAAATTTGTGGGGCTTGATGCCTGCACTTTTGTCCTCGTTCCCCTAAAGCAACTGCTGAGCAGTGTTTACCTCTTGCGGTTTGAATTATCGCTCCTCGTCTGCCTCTTAGCTTTAAGTGAGGTGCTAGACTTTACAGCGGGTGTATGTATACGTTATGTGTGTGAGCTCAGGTTGCAGGGCCACAGCACCAAGACACTGCTCACTGTGGTTCTTCTAATGGTGCCTGTGGTGAATGCTATAATCCTGTCTACGATGGGGCCCTAGCATTACACACACACACACACCTATATATGCAAATTATTAAAACTCAGTGACCCCAAACACTGCACACACCCTGTTCTCATTTCCCTACCACACACACCGACTGCATCTCTCATTAAAAAGTACAGTTGTGTGATTTGGAATGTCAGGAAGTACTCCATGGTGAAGGAAAACGATTGGATAACAAGTAAAGACTGGGTTTAGGTGGGACACACAATTGGATAACAAGCAGGAAGTCTTTTATAGGGGGAGGGATGTGATTGGATAAGCAGTGTAAAGTTCTTGGCTCCCCCCCAGAGCAGGACTTTCTTGGCCGAGAGCCAGCGGGTGTCCTAATGGAAATTTATAGTAGAGATTATAAAGAGCCAAAACATGTTAGCGAGTGCTCCTGTCTGACCCTGCAGGCGCTGTGCAACAGAAACCAAAACAAACTGGCTTACTTTACACACACTGCAGTACCAGAGCTTTGGATGTGGTCAAATATGAATGAAGTATTGCTTCTCTTGCTTTTTGGAAAAGAGATATCTGTAGAAATATATATGTATATGTCAGGCTCACTGTGGTTGTGAATAGTGCAGAAAGAAACCCAGAAGCTATTGGACCATTTATAAGATGGAGTTTGGATGATTTATTGAAGCACCAAAAGATTAACAATTTACAAATATTATACATAGAACAAAGTCAAAATATAAAATTGAGGTACAACAGCTTGCCAGTAATGTATCTACTGAAATAAACCATGGTCTCAACTCTGTCTTAATAAACCAATTCACCATTTTACCATTATTTAAATATGTAAAGGTACTATTATTAAGTATAACAGCAACATAATGGCAAAATAAAGAGATCATTTGAAAAAACAAATAAAAGCCACTTTGAAAATCAGTCAACTGAGGCTTGGTCCTAATTGGTCACAGCCACTCAAGTTTGGTTTGACTGATTTTACCTTTGGCAAATAATAGAATTAAATATGTTTGTGACAATATTTTAAAACGGAGTTATCTGCTTTTGCAAATGAACTCTTCTTGAGCTGCAAGAGTTCAATGCACTCACTCCCATCATTGTGCTGTTGTTTAGAGACTGACCTGATTGGTTGACCTCCTCAAAGACATGAAAGTAACTATTTTGTCAAACATCCTACATGTGATTTATTGTAAAGGATTTATTTTAGTCCCGTGAAAACATCAAGCTGTGTAAATTGGGAACCAACTGAATTGTGACCTAAAGATATGACTTAACAAGCACTCAGCACATAAAAAGATATTGTATCGCCAACTGAAATCTTTTAATAACATAAGACACAAGTAAAGTCCAACCATAAATGTGACCTCACAGCAGCGTTACAGGCAGTGCATGTTTATGCGTCCACGCTATGCTTTCTGCTGCAGTGCTCAGTTTGGTGTGTGATAATGCTGGTGATCTTGACGTTGTAATTACTGTGAATCATCGTTAGGCCCTGACACTCGGCTGTGTCTGGAACTGATAGGCCCTCATTAGCCAGGTTGGGCCACTGACTGGGTTTGAGTCAATGGAGCTCTGTTTCACACTCCTCCGCCCACCCCCACCTCACACACACCTACACCCCACACACACACACACACACACACACACCCGACACGCAGATGTAGCTGCTCCTGGACACAGTGGGATCAGAGAGGCTTTGAAAGGAGTTTGGGCTGAAAGGTTTTTAAATGATTTCTGCAGATGGACTAAATGAGCCCAACCTAATGCTGGTTAATAAGAATGGACAAAAATCATCTGCAGATGTCATCTCACTGTTGTTTTATCTGATTACTTCCGTGGTTATTCTCAATTACCTTTTTTTTCTGCTGTTAAATTATAGTCTTTCAAGACTGTGAATCATTAGCAATAACTTTGAAATGATAACATATTTATTTGCACAGTTTCCCCATTGTATAAACACAAATTGGAACAAGACAATAGTCCACTAACTGTGCAAATAACACTTTTCATGGTTTTGTTCTGACTCGTTGTTGTCTCTAGTCCCAGCTGCTGAGCCCATCGAATACGCACAGTTCCCCTTCTACCTCAACGGGCTCCGGGAGACGCCTCAGTTTGTGGAGGCCATCGAGAGTGTGCGGGCTATCTGTGGTAACTACAGCCGGCAGGGCTTGGCCTCTTACCCCAACGGATACCCTTTCCTCTTCTGGGAGCAGTACGTTAGCCTGCGCCACTGGCTGCTGCTGTCCATCAGCGTGGTGTTAGCCTGCACCTTCCTGGTGTGTGCCCTCTTCCTGCTCAACCCCTGGACAGCCGGCATCATTGTAAGTGCCCCCCCAACAACATCAACAACAACTTTATTACAGGCTGACCCATACAAAGACACATAATTAAAGAGAATATTTTATAATTTACAGACATGGCGATTATGTTAAAAACCCTGACTTTTTTCCTTAATGAGACTTGCTAAAACTATAGTTTTCAACTAACTTAACTTTTATCCATATGAGCTTAACTTAAACATATAAAAATATCTTTCCTGATTCTTTATTCTGTCTTCAAATCTTCAAATGCTTAGTCAGTCACTTACGTCAGTATCCACAAGCCTTACAGGAACTGAAATTGTCTTGCAAACTTTAACTTGAACTTACAAACTTACAAATTTTTTCAGACTTTAAGCTTTGTCTCAATGCCTACTTCTTAACTACCTCTTAACCACCAATTTATTATAACTTTATTAATCTCTGTCCATATACAATGACTTTTTGGTAACAGAATAAAATAGTAATAGATTATTAGATGGAAAATAAAAAAATTAAAGTATGAGTAATATGAAATTTCTAAAAAGACCAAACGGTACAACAAATGCTAGAGCTGTAACCTGTTCCATGATTTGTAAAAGCCTGGACAGCTCTCTCACAGATGCCTTGCTTTAATAACAGTCTCCTAAAAGCCCCTTCTGCTGCTGTCCTCCCTGACTTCCTGGCTTTTATGTGTGGTCCAGAAAGGCTCAGAGAGAAGGGGCTGCTGTGTGTTATTGTAGCCGCAGTCACCAGTGTTTATCTTGTGCTGTTTTGTTAGGGCTAGTTTGTTTAGTCTAGTCCAACACTCCCAGACACCAACACTGAAATAAACGAGGAGAGGACACAAAGCTGCTCTGGCAGCTCGCTCCCACTCTCAACCTATAAAAAGTCATATTTTAACGTCCATATTCCAAATCTCCCTCACGGCTGCTCATCTCACAGGAAGAGTTTCCACAGATACACACAAACATGCTCCTGCTGACATGTTTACTTTTATACATACAGTCCTAATGTGTAAGGCACATAACTCACTCAGCGCTCTGGTTTTCCTCTCTGGGGGGGGTTGTATTTTACGACAGGCAGTGGCAGGCCACCCCAGCCTTTAAGCCAATACAAGTGGACCTCAGGTTCATCCTTCAGGCTTTACAAGAAACATCAAAAGATCAGTTATGGAGACGCATTAAGTTTAACTCTGTCCATTGTTATTCTAACAAACTCTGTTAATAGAACTTTATATTATAGTTTTGCTTTTAAAACTATGATATATCTTAATATATTCTTAGATTAATTTGAAAAAAACAGTCTTGACGAGTTGTATGACAATCATTTCCAAACAAAAACCAAAAAACTTATTTTGATATTTTTAATTTGATTATGTAAGCTTTTTGAACTAGAGCAGATAAAAAGAGCAGTCCTTCCTTATTAAAGCAGTACAGTTAGCTATGTTTTTACCAAACGGGCCTTCATATCACCAGGAAATGTTGAGTTTTTAAAGTTAAAGGAGAGCACTGTACTTGCAGTTAATATGTCTGTTGCTTTCACAGCTAAACTAAGTAGAGTTGTGACTTCCTGAATTTACATTTTCTCTATGTTTCTTTACATTTCACTCTGTATTCTACTCCTGATGGAGATGGACTATAAACAGTATAGTTCCTTGAAGCTGGTCCAAACCCTCTGAGCTGTTTGCCCTCATATTCTACTGACCTCATAGGACTTACGTGCAAAAAATACCACCATCCCGGACACACATGCTCTCAGTGTTTGCTCACTCAGTCAAACCCGTACGGCACTACCCGCCTCAGCCTTCTTCAAAGGACTCGGGCCCCATGTAACTTGACACCTGTCAGCTGATAATGGCATTTACTCCCAGCTCCTGTCCTGCAAAAACCTCTTACGTACACACACATTTCACCCACATGGAGGAATTCAGTTTGTATCTTCATGTATGTTCCATTCATAACATGTAATATAAATCATACTACTTTATCCTTGACGCTTATTGAATGTCTCGTCTCTTTGTAGGTATTGGTGCTGTCTCTGATGACCGTGGAGCTCTTCGGCTTCATGGGCCTGATGGGGATCAAGCTGAGTGCTGTCCCTGTGGTCATTCTCATCGCCTCCGTGGGCATCGGAGTCGAGTTTACAGTCCATGTGGCACTGGTATGTTAAACACAGACATTATAAAAGAAAGGCAGAGTTCCCATAAGTCTCAGAAATCCTGAAGAAAAGTGGCCATTTTTTTGTCACAGAAAACTTGTGGAAATGAGGAAACCCTGTGATCATATAGCATTGTTCTACAAAACGCAGTACCTGTAGCTATAATATGTTTTAATGTGTTACCATTAGATGTTCAAAAGTATAGTCTGATCAAGATTTTAAGTTGTTCTAATTACTCAACATTAGTTTATGAAGTAAGAAAATGTGTTGTAATCAATAATAATTACTTTGCAAGTCTAGAGTTATAGTTTATACTAAAACAGTGTTATTGCTTTTTTTAAACAGCATTGTAGTGTTGTAGTCAAACCCACACTAAACATCTCACACTACACCAAGTCATGCCAAGATCAGAGTGTATGGAGACCAAGACAAAACTTTCAGGGATTGAACTGGAGAGCTCATGGAACCGTTTCAAACACACATATCCAACCTCAACGTCCTGTGTGATGGAAATTAGATAAAATGATAGAAGTTTTCATTTAATCAGAGGAATGATGTGGACAAATAAACCAGCTGTGTCTTGACTGATTTTAATTCTTTATTTCTGAGACTTTTATGTCTGAGACCAAAGACTAGTCCAAGTCTAGATAACATATGACCTAAACCTTTAAAAAGTGGTCTTTAGACTCATCTTAGGCCCAAAACCAAGCAGTAACGTTGTAAAAGGGAAAGTTTATCTTTATCTAGCCATGTTGGGGCGGCAGTAGCTCAGTGGTAGAGCAGTTGTCCTTCAACCGGAAGGTAGGGGGTTCGAGTCCCACTCTCCCCACAGTTCATACTGTCGTTGTGTCCTTGGGCAAGACACTTAACCCACCTTGCCTCCAGTGGCTGTAACACTTGTATTTACTGTAGAACATTGTAAGTCGCTTTGGATAAAAGCGTCAGCTAAATGAATAAATGTAAATGTTCTAAGTCATTTTAGAAATGAAGACAAATCTAAATATTGTTACACTGTTTGAGAGATCTCTTAAAAGCCGAAGAAAAATGCAAGCTATGTGAGCATGTAGTAAAAGTTTTAAATGTTATATATGTTTAGCTTAAGAAAAGATATAAAATATTATCCTAACTTTCATGTTTTCTTGTATTGCAGGCCTTTCTCACAGCCATAGGGGACCGTCACAAGCGGGCGGTGCTAGCCTTGGAGCACATGTTTGCTCCGGTGCTGGACGGGGCCTTCTCCACATTGTTGGGAGTCCTAATGCTCGCGGGCTCAGAGTTTGACTTTATTGTCAGGTGAGCGTTACTTTTTCAAATGCACACACACACACAGTTTATTGAATGGCGTCCCTGTGGCGTCGGCGTGACCACTGACTTCATGCTTGAACCTGTATGTCACACTGGAATCTACCTGAGACGCCAATCATGCATGAAGGCTCCTCTCTGCCTCTGTTCCCCCATTCCCTCCTTTAGTCTAGTCTTACACCCGCATCTCTGCTTTCTCTGTACAGCTCATCCTCCCTCAAGCCGCACTGTACCTTTTTGTTCATTTTGGGGGTTATTTTACAAGAAACGCCATAAACTAGACCATTCTTCTATTCTTCTTATTGATGCGTGATATTTAAGGAAATCTGAGGGAAGGACTGAAAGTTGAAGGTCAGGAGACGAGAGGGAAGATAGAGGGGGGTGTAAAAGTCATCTGGCTTTTGTAATCTGCTCCAGCTACTTTAACTGTTCAAGCCGGACGTTTATGTGCATGGGAAGCAGTGATGTGGTGCAGAGTAAGTGGCCGGTTTCAGAATGACGGCTGAAGTGGAAATGAAAGTCGACAGAGTTTGGGGGCTCTGCGTCGGTGGCTCTCATTGTGCAAAGCGTGTCCCAGTGAGCATCACTCACAAATGTAGGTCTGCCTTACACAATGCAGAAAGTTAATGACTCTGTACACTCTCCAGTCTGGAGTCTTAGGCAAAGTTTCCAATGAGCTCATTCAAAAACTTTTCTTATTTCATGGGTGAATGCGTTTTAATGTGTTGTATGTTCTCACAACCTACATGAGCATTCTGAGGCAGCGCTAAACGAGGAAGCTCGAGGAAACGGTAGAATCAGTCCATCAAATGTTACCAGTTTTTTTTTTTTCTTAACTGTTTTGCAACTTGTAAATTGTATAAAATGTCTTCAAAATCCCAAAGTTCAAAGCTGCTGCCTGGTCTAATAATAATAACTAATTATAGAGTAGATTTATATTGTGCTTTTCTCCTTAGAGACTTAACGCGCTCATAGTAATTGCTATTTCTTAATTGCCTGAAAGGGCTTGATGGAGTTTTTTTAAATATATTTATGTCAAAGCTGGCCCAGGTTTCCAGGTTTAGAAGATAGTCTGCCAATGAGATAGCTAAAGACCACAAAAAACAAGGCCAAGTCACGACTGAGACTAATGTGGACCGATGCCAACATCATGAAAAAAAATGATACTGGGTCAAGATGAAGACAGAGCAAGACTGAAAGGGCTCTTAGCCAACAACAAAAGCATGAATGGGTGCAAATTCATCATCAGATAATGAGTTTTAGACCACGGCCAATCTCTAGATAGAACACACTTGATTATCTATAAATGTAAACCTTATTTTATTGAAGAACAGACATGAGCACAATAGGTTTTCGTTAAGAAAATGGAAACACTGAAGTCCATGTGATGCACACACACACACATCAGCCCGCACCCTGACCCTGTAATCATGAGGTCAACGATGGCGTGCCTGCCACAGAGCGCACACAAATATATCCAAACACACAGAGACTGAGGGAGGCCTCCAGACCATCTCTCCTCACCTCCAGTGGTGTGCTCTGGTCTCTGCTCCATTTAAAGGTTCTGCTGTTGTCTGAGCAAACAAAGCAGCGCCCCGAGACGGCGCAATAACAACGGGCCCTGCTCATATTTTTTTGCTTGTGCTGAAAGAAATGTTTCCCTGACTTTCCCCGTCAGCCCTGTGAATGTTTGGAGTGTAAACAGCGTGGCCGGGCACTCCGCCTGGTATGTGGCCTGGGTGCACAGATGTGTATATAGCATATGTGCGATGAGATGGCATTTACCCCTCACAGTGTCCTGGCCATATGACACACTCTGATACAAACATTTATGATAACCTGATGATACGCTAAGCCTGGCTGTGTGGCCCTCTGTATTCTGGATATTCTATCACTGAATACTCCTAAACCTTTTATTTTGTCTTAAGATTTTATTAATCTATATTTAAATGGCACAAAGTACTAAGTAACCAAGTAAACGACAGAGATTTTATTCCTCAAAATGACTTTCTTACTTGTTAACAGTCAAACCACAAAATTGTTCAATACTTCATTAAATAGTTGAGACTAACTTTAAAACAATGACATTTTTTCATTATAAATGCTTCCTCTTGGATTACCAGAACAACACTTGGTCCTCATTCAGCCCTGACTCACTGCCATCTGTCTGCGTTTGGTCTAGCGTGTACACTAAAGTCAAATTGTGCGTGGCTGCGATGTTGTGAAATGGAAAACAACAACAGACAAAATAATAGATGATGCATTGGTGCAGAACTGATTCAAAGGGTGTGTGTTTTTCTTTCAAATGTAATGGAATCATTCTCCAAAAAGTACATTAGTGGTAACTCGTATAAAAACGAGCATTCTTTTAAACTGCTTTTACAGTCTCTGCTGAACTGTAGGAAGTACAGGCCTTTATCCAGAGACTATCTGCAGACTGGATCTGACTCGGTTCACAGCTCCATTACTAAGGATAAACGGAACATGTTGTATACCCTGTGTCCTGTTAGACCACCCATTTTCATGTTGGACACAAACCTTAACCACTCAAGAGTCAGTCTGTTATATGCCAAGAGTGCAGCAGAAGTATGTGGCAGAACTGTCACAAAGCTCTAATTTCATTCTAAAAAATAAAGATAAAGACATTTCAGCTGTATCCCCTTGTAAAACACTCTAAATTTTAAAGTGTAAGAGACTTGTATGTAGAAATGTAAAAATATGCCTCCCTCAAAACTCTGAAAGACTTTCTATTGTGTGGAGAAGAGTTCTAGAAGTCCACTAGCACCACATCAGCAGAAGTTAGTAGCAGAAGTAGGTCATACTCTACCTTGAGAGGACCAAGATTTTGGGGAATTTATAAGAAGATTGAGTGAAGACCAAGACATGACAATAGCAATAGTCTTAAAAAGAGCTTATTAATTGTAATAAGACCGCTGTGCTATGTTTTAACTCTCACTGTTTGCATTTGCAGCTTTATTAAACATTTTACTTGTGCTCTTTCAAAACCTGTTATCATTTATACACAACTTTCCACATTAACTGACATACTCATATACTGTATATTTTCATGTTATATACCTGTATATTAATTTAAAAACATAATGGATCCAGATGTGGAGATGGTCCTGAGGCGCTGCTCAGTCTCTGCTCACTCTGCCTCAATGTCACGAGACAATGGAGAGAATAAATTAAAGATTAGACTTTTTTAACTATAAAAATGTTCGTAAAATGAATAGGTTAATATGAGAATTAAGGAACATCTTAGTTTAGGTTGGCTTTAGAAAACGGCAACCGGTTTGTCCAAAAGAAGGAAAGTTAAGATCTGAACAACCTTTATGAACCTTTGCTTTCCCAAAAAGCAAATGTTGTTCTAAATCAACCTAATCTATGTGGAATATATAAGCAGCATATGACATTATGATAAGCATTTAATATCCTCACTGCACCTGCAAGAAAATTGAAAATCTTAATACACATACCAAGAGTAAGACATTTGTATAGACTTGCTTTACGTTAGTTGTCCAGCTACACATCTGATCATCATCATAATAACATCCTCTGCAGATCTTTATCCCACACTGCACACGTCTGACAGTCCGAGTAAGTACGGCCGGGATGATAACCGGAGATCTTCCAGCGCAGCTCTGAGCGCGAGGAGGAAAGCCTGCCCTACTGAACGCAGCTGGGTCCGGCGAGAGGGCTAGCGAAGGGGATTTATCCTGGACATTGGGGGTCTTACCTGATATACTGGAGATTTAATTAGATGGAGGGGATTGTCGAGCGGCCGGGGAATTTCACAGGGGCTTAGTTTGGAAAAGAAGGGAGAGAAAAGGAGAGAGAGAAATAAAAATAAAAAAAGGCCATGTTCGGAAGGGGGGGGGGGGGTCGCTCTGAGGGTCCCCTTCTCCTCTTCCTAGACTAAATTGTTTAAATTCTATACCCCTCACTTCATTTGTGTGCCGCCTCTGGTTTTTTAGCTCCTCGGAAGAGAGCGAGAGAGGCCCCTGTCCTCTTATGCCTCCCGCCCCCTCACCCCCTCCTCACCGCACATTCCTCACTGCTTTGTTTTCTCCGTGTTTGCTTATACACCATACACCCAAGAGAGAGTACCCTCTTCCCCCTTACACCCCTCTCTCCTCCTCCCATACTTTGTTTTCTTCCTCCAGTGCCTTTGAATTAACCAGCTCTGGCTAATTATGCTTCCCCCTTTTCTCTTCTCTTTGTGGCTTCTTTAAGACTAACCCTCTTTGGCAGGACTTAGAAGTGCACAAGGTACATTTGTGTTGGCTCCTTAAACCTCACTGCTGCCTCCCTGTCTGCGTCTCTCTACATAAGTGTTTGTGTTTGTTTGGAGAGTGTCTGTGTATTATTTCAGACTAAGGTAATGGTGTCTGTTGCACATGTCTTAAACTCTGTGGTCCACACAGGTATTTCTTTGTCTCTGTTTCTCTTCTCGTCTGTCTGTGTTTATGTAAGTGTGTGTTCAATGGCGGCCTAAATTGTCCCAGTTTTTACACAGAGTAGGAAAATGTGATGACTTATGTGTCTTTGTTTGCAGGTACTTCTTCGCGGTCTTGGCCATTCTCACAGTCCTAGGCGTACTGAACGGACTGATGCTGTTACCAGTCTTACTGTCGTACTTTGGACCCTATCCAGAGGTGAGATGGGTTGTTTACACTGTGTTTACACAATGTCTTTAATTAGGTCTTTGATCACCACTAGAATAGTTCTTTTAGTAATTTTATAGTGTCATAAACCAAATACGTCTCAATGTTTTTATTTGGATGCATCAAGTAAATACAGTTAAATATTATGTTACATTTAAATCAGGAAAAAATATGAGAAAACTGCTTTATTTAGTGTGCCTTTCTAATACACTTCAGCAATATATTAGCAAAGCACATTTGGAGAATCCGGAAAAGGTCAAGTAATTGATACTCATTCTCTAATGTAGGATTAATGAAATATTGTCAGATTTTGACAACCTGACACAAGGGGCTCCATATTTACATCAGCCACCTTTCATCTTCCTCAGGTGTCTCCGGTGGATGGTCGCAGTCGGTTACCCACCCCAGAAGCACCTCCCCCCGTGGTCCACTTCTCGGTCCGTCCTTGCCACAACACTGCAGTGACCAACAACTCCGTAGCCACGTCCGACTCCTCAGACTCAGAGTACAGCTGTAACAGTACAGTATCTGGGACCAGCCAGGACCCGCCCTCACACAGGGGACAAGCAGAGCAGCAGCAGTACCACCTCCACATCAGGAGGGGCAGGACCGAGGAGGAAAGGAGAGCGGGGTCAAGGCACAGAGGATCCTCCAGACAGCCGGACCCCCCAGCTTACACAATATCCTCGGTAAGAAAGTCCTCCTGTGCTGGGACACTGTAAGTCTGGTTACAAACTAATGTTATGCAACAAATAAAGTAAGTAGAACTTAATATAGTTATACATAGTATAATAGACTAAATAAGGGAAAGAACAACAGCCTATTATAGTCACTCCTAAAAAACACTGAAACAAATTCTAAACATTAACACTTTTGTTGTTGTTTTGCTCCACAGTCTGTCCCTCCTCAGGGCTGTGAAGCTGGGCCCCACACAGGGGCTCCTCAGCGGAACAGGGACAGCAGGGACCCTAAGAGCCAGCTCCACTGGCAGGCCCCGCCCCCAGCCCACCCGCGCACGGACGCTTTTGAAACTGCTACTGAGGCTGGGGGCCAGTATGGCTCACACGGCCATAGAGAACACTTATCGGGCCCCAGAGCCCACTCCTCACACAACCCTCAGCCGAGTCATCACCTCCACCACCCCACGCCCTACTGCCAACCCATCACCACGGTGACGGCCTCAGCCTCGGTCACTGTGGCCGTCCACCCCGCCCCTCTGTCCACCTCCTCTTACCCAGGATACACTGCAACAGACAGTTACTGCTCAGCACAGCCCGAGGAGCCTGAGCCCACCTTCCAGGACCCACACATTCCACTGGACACCCCCTCAGGGGGCAGAGGGGCCACGGTGGAGGCCATGGAACTCCAGGATTTGGAGTTTGAGGTGACGGATAACAACGGTTGCAGACGAGCCTGCTGAGGTGAGCCGTGGTTAATTGTTCTACAGAATAGAACAGTATTTCTTAACGTGATAACATGAAATAATAAGTCTTATAATGACTCTTTCTGTGGATAGACTCACACCGGCCAAAGATGGATCTTACTAAGCAGCGCCCCAGCTCAGCCCAGCTCACTGCCCGACTCAGTCCAGTTCTAAGTTGAGAGGAACTTGCCAGTGTTGCCGTCATGGTGCTCATTCTTACTGTAACAAAGTGGACTAATGTCTTAGATGTGTCTATCTGTATTTAAATATGTACACATATGTAAATATGAACAGAAAGTAGCTATAATTTTAGGAGCTGTACAACTCCTCATGTTATAAAGACTGGGGCTGCCATTTTATCTGATGTGTGTGTGGTGTGCATGTGTGTGTGTGAAGGTGAGAGCAAATTGTATCTCATTACTGTTAAACTCATCTGTGGATCTGTGCCATTTAAAAACTTCATCTAGACAAATATATGACAGCATTTACAGCTGCTGCTCAAAATATTTTAAATATTATACATTTGAAAGTCTATGCAAATATCTCTTTAAACAAAGCAAGTCACCTGTCAATGTGTGTGTGTGTGTGTGTGTGTGTGTGTGTGTGTGTGTGTGTGTGTGTGTCTGTGTGTGTGTGTGTGTGTGTGTGTGTGTCTGTGTGTGTGTGTGTGTGTGTGTGTCTGTCTGTGTGTGTCTGTGTGTGTGTGTGTGTGTGTCTGTGTGTGTGTGTGTGTGTGTGTGTGTGTCAATGTGTGTGTGTGTGCGTGCATCTGTGTGTGTGTGTGTGTCTCTGTGTGTGTGTGTGTGTGTGTCTCTGTGTGTGTGTGTGTGTGTGTGTGTGTGTGTGTGTGTGTGTGTGTGTGTGTGTGTGTGTGTGTGTGCATTAAAGAGAGACGTGTGTGTGTGTGTGCATTAGAGAGGAGACGTGTGTGTGTGTGTGTGTGTGTGTGTGTGTGTGTGTGTGTGTGTGTGTGTGTGTGTTTGTGTGTGTGTGTGTGTGTGTGTGTGTGTGTGTGTGTGTGTGTGTGTGCATTAAAGAGAGACGTGTGTGTGTGTGTGTGTGTGTGTGCATTAAAGAGAGACGTGTGTGTGTGTGTGTGTGTGTGTGTGTGTGTGCATTAGAGAGAGACGTGTGTGTGTATGAACTAGCTCCTTTTACCCAGCCTCTCCACAGATCCATCAGATCCATCAGAACAGACTCATAAAGCTGAGGGAGGTGTCAGTCTGATCTCACAGGGCTCCGGTGTGTTCTACAGTTTATGGATGTGTGTTTACATGTGAGTGTGTGTGTTTATTATTATGTAAAGGTACGCATGGTAAAATATAAATTTTTATCACAAACCTGTGGTAGTTATAAATCAATACTGTTAACTTGACACGCTATGCGTGCTATTTAAAATGAGCAAATATGAAGACATTTTTTGTTTTTCATTTCGATTATTTTGATTTTAGTTGCTTCTGTGTTGGAATCTGTTTTGCTCTCAGCTTTGTATCACTGTACTGGCCGCTCTCTGGTTGTGTTTTACTGTAAAAGGTAATGTACAGTTTAACCTCAGCAGGCAAACAGGCAAGAGCAGTGACACCACCTCACAAACTCATTTACAGGGACAGTAGCATTACTGATTATTCTGGAACAGGGTCCACAGATGACTGTGTCTACTATAAGCTAAATTCAGACCATATACTGTACAACCAGTTGATCATGGCACTTGACTGCGTTTAAACTTCACTCACAGGAATATCTCTCCTAAAGTAGCTCCTCATTGTATCCACCCAATAAGCTAGCCCACGGAGCCTGATGGGGCTAAGCCCTAAACAGCCCAACTGTGTGTCAGTGTGTTTGTGTAAAGAAGTATTTAGTGTGAACAACAGGCCGAGATGGAGTTGTTCAAACTTTGTCTCTGCTCATGACATCATGACAAAAAAGACGACTGGCCCTAATTTGGCCTCAGCTGTCCCCACTGACCTCAGTGCACAAAAGCATGACATTAATTGAAAACCCACCCCCACCTGTGCACTGTGCCAAACGGCAAAGTCCAAAACCTCAGGGGTCAAAGTCTACATTTCACACAACTTGCTTTTATTATTGGCCAGTTCAATCTGCATTAATATGTTTGTGTTTGCGTTCCTTCATCACCTTCCCCTCGCTCCAAACACAGAACAGAGACCCGTTCACCTCCGTTTAAACACCTTTCCTACACTCCCTGTTACACAAATGTAGCTGGTCTTAGCATAAGTCTTTGCAGTTTTCTGTCAAACCATGTTACGTCAGCTGCTTGCATTAAATAGGTTTATTTGTTTTGTTTCCTCCCTATGTCACATTGGCAATAATGGAGAGAATCTTAGCTGGCAACTATTTTATTCAGTTGTAATGTTTTTGTTTTCAAGGTTCAATTGCGATATTTATATTTTTGTATTATAAAATGTTTTTGTTTTCTTTCATTATTGTTGTGATGCCAGTGGTTAACAAAAGCAGGGATTTTTATGTCTATTGAAAAACACTATTACAGTTTAATGTTTTTACATAATGGAGTTTGATCTGTATAAAGTGCTTACTAATGTTAAATAGGAGAAAGAGTATATAACATTATACATTACAGGTGTCATCATAGCTCTTAGAGGATTTAAAATGAAAAAAAAAAAGTCAGTGGTTCTTCCAGACTGCCACTTCAGTCTCGGTTGACTTGGATGTATGCTGTTTTCAGTTACAAAGATAAATGTATGCCATATAATTTATTTATATGAAAATTTATTTTTGTAGTGTATATAGTAGTGGTCAAGGTATTTGACAGAAGTATATTTTTAAAGAGTTTATATGTAATGATATACCATAAAAGAAAAGGTTAAAGGTGCACAGTTTCATTGCTAACGTCTTGTAGACAACATGGACACCTCCCCTTCAGTATTATTG
Organism: Neodontobutis hainanensis; assembly: GCA_024349245.1. NCBI lineage: Eukaryota > Metazoa > Chordata > Actinopteri > Gobiiformes > Odontobutidae > Neodontobutis > Neodontobutis hainanensis. The sequence continues at coordinate 307,774 of JALDNG010000019.1, forward strand.
TTATTGTCACATCAGCGGAGAGACGTCACACAGCTGTTTCTATGGGTTTGTCAAAGGCTAGCCATGAAAGTAGAAAATTGTACTAGCTCTCTAAATATTAATGTTCAAACACTGATAGAATTCTAACATAAAAATATAACTTATTTGTCTCTTTGTTCATAACTTTAATAAATGAACTCTTGAAAATAACTGCTTTGTGTCGATCTTGATTCATGTGTAAGGCCTTTAAACAAGGGCTGTACATTTATATATTTTTTTTTACCTTGAAGAGCCAAAAACTGAAACTGGTTCACCTGAAAGAGTGCATGAGGTAAGTGATCTGAGAGAGCCCAGATGCCACTTGATAAGATAAATGCAGCCTCACTTATTCTTTTGTGCCATAATTTAATACTTTATCAATTCTCAGAAATGATAAAGTCTTTTGGAAATAGAGACGAAACATCTTTATCTTGAAAACTGAGTCCAGATGCTTTTACTTAAACCTTTTTTTGTAATGGTATATATTTTTTATTTATTTATGTGTAAATCACAAACATCCCATAAACTATTACTCCCAAATCTGCTTGTCAAAGTGCATTTTATTTTGGAGCATTAATACCAAAAAAACATGTACATTTCTTAATGATAGTTTTTTTAATTGAAACCATGGCGAGCAAAAATAACTGTGACCCGACTTTGGCCCATGGAGCCCATGTTGGACAGCCCCGCTTTAAACACGGAGACAGTTGCTCCAAACACATCTCGTACACGTCTAAACACTGGTGCTGTTCTGTATTAGGAATGTCTCCAGGTAAACATGACCTCCCAGCCTCGCTCTCTCCTCCTTCCTCTCTGCCCGACCCCCTCCTCCTCCCCTCGTCCTGTCCCGCACTGGAACACCTCACATCTGGTCTGCCCACCCAGCTCCGCCCCCGCTCCCCCTACCTCCACTCCCTGTTCCGTATGATTTTGATTGACAGCTTTATAGGCTGCAAGGAAATTGGTTGTAGTTACAATACAGCTGGCCTGTTCGGAGTAATGAAAAAGGGCATGTGGCCTTGAGCTGGCTGCTCTATGGCGAGAGACGGGAGAGCACCCTGTCAGCTGAGTGGGTGGCAGCTATTTAGTCTCCGCAATCATAAGAGTTGCTCAAATATGTGCTTTTCTGTTTGGATACAAAGCTGTGTCAACACAAAATTAAAGGGGCAGTACAGGTATTCAAACCATTTACTCAGGCAAAATAGATACAAATACATGTTTTTTTATGCTGTGTTTTGAGAATATATAATTGACACATACTGCAAAATGTTAGTGCCTTACCATTAACTAAATAAAGGAGGCAAGTAAATTCACTTGTTCATGTGACTACTGTTGGTGTCAGTAAATGTAAGGCTTTTTGACTAATCACCATATTGCAGAGTTTGTAGTTTCTCCATTCAGTTAGGAATGTATTAAGGCCAAATTTTCACAAAAACCTAATTTCTATTGAAGGAGTCTGGGTCCGGTCAGCACAGATAGGTTTCCATTGCCAAAAAGTGTTCCATAAATAAGTCCTGTAACCTATTACTTTAGTAACCTCCATTAGTGTCTCTTTCCAAAAGGTGGAAAGAGACACTAACAGTCTGTTGACCTCCAATCAACAGACTCAGGTCTGGGACGACACATTAACCCATGAACAGGTTTGCGTTTCCGCTGCTTTAGCCTCCTTTACTCTTGGCACATGCTTGTTTGTTCACACAACTGAGGCGTCACTAAAATGGAGCAGTGCAGCACCTCTCGTTCCACTACATACATACTACATTACAACTCTGCTTTTTACCTTTTTCTCAGAATGGAAACAACACGCTTTTTTTCTTAAAAGGCCTTTCACTGAATCATGCTAAAGGGTTGTGACAGATTCTAAAGTATGTACTAAAGGATGACAATTGTACAAATGTTGATATAGACCCAAAGGTAAGAGCAGCTGGAGGAACTCTCTGACCCTGGCTCTGTGGTTTTGAGGCATGTCATTATGTTTTAAAAGCCATAAAGACACACACGAGTCTGCTGCGCGCTGTCCAAGCAGGTCAGGGAGGCAGGCTGAGATCCTCTAAATGACAGGGTGCGTTCGGAAAAGCTGCTGGGAGTGTTCTGTGTCAGGTTTGAACTCTTCTAACTGGAGCTGACATTTTTAGTCTCTTATTAAGACGAAAACCCAGTGCTCAGGTGTTGCTCATGAAGACTACACTTGGGAGTTTTCTGAGGTGGCCACAAACTCAATATGTTCTAAAGTAAAGTGTCCATGATTACAACCAGTCGATCCAGTCAGACTAGATGTTTTTAGAATGGTTAAGGTAAGTACTTCATTTTTATGTTGTGGTCAGACAAACCAATAAGATAAACACTGATCTATTATTAATGTACAGAATAATCCCACTTTTTATCATTTAGTAAAAGTTAACCCCTTTCGTCAAAAGTATTTTCCAGATGTGATTTTATTTGGAGTGACCTCTGCTTGAAGACAGGAAGTACTTTGTTGAAATTGAAAGTGTCTCAGACCCAATGGCCTTGACCTGTGGAGTCCCACAGGTGTCCATCCCCTTTCGTTCAATCTTTGCCATGCTTCCTCTGGGCCAGTTAATTTGCAGTAACAATGTGTCCTACCACAACTCTGCAGATGACACTCAGATGTGCATCTGAGTGTACTCAGATGTGGACTCACTGTGTCACTGCCTCCAACAGATCACTGTGTGGATGCCAAACAACTTTCTACAACTTAACCCAGACAGAAGTCATTATCTTTGGACCCCACACACAAAGGGAAAGCATCAGCAGTCACCTCGAGTCACTTTTTCTAAACATTAGGCCATGCTGTATACATTAAAAATGGTAGAGCAGTCACGTTAATGTCAAAAAAACGGCTGGGCTGCAGGCCATTCAAAATCCAAGCTTTCATATCTGTAAGCACCCCCGCACGTTTGTAGGTGCCATGCTCTATTGACTTCTAATGTTGTTAAAGTCTCTGTAAGCAGGTCTCCCCTCATCTGCTGCAGGACCCTGGGTCACCAAACCTACGTACCCCCCCTTCCACCCCTCTCCTGGCCCAGGCCTTACCCTTTACCCCCTTTACCCCCCTCACCTCTGCACATATGCACACACTCACACGCACCGAGACATCAAACTGCACTTTGTGTGAAGAGCCCTTCACTGGGGCTAACGAGGTCCAGGTTGTTAATGAATGAGTATTTCCTGTAGCTGTCACAAGAGGGGGGTCGAGGAAGAGAGAGGGTGGGTTATTTAACATTTCTTCTCTCCTGGATCAAGGACTGTATATCTCACTGCTCCAAGTGAGAGGCTTTAGAGAGAACGTGTTTCTAAGGGACTATATGCAGTGTTCTGACCTAAGCTATTCACTGTCCCATGTCTACAACTGGTGTGTTGTCGATTAGGCCTGTTTAAGTCCGGAGACACACTTGCTTTTAATAAGGCAGATAGGTAAACAGATGATATCACAGTTGTGTATCCTGTGTTATTGGATGCATTAGTTATGGCTGTCTTCACAAATGAGGAGAATTTGTATATATCATTAAAGGCACGTGTAGAACTGCCCTTTACAGCTTGTCATTGTGTAAAAAACTAATGCAAAAGTGTAAAACTATGAAACTATAAAATTACAAACAGTCTAAACTAATATTGTGTGCTTCCTGGCCATATGTATTTTTCATGCTGCGGGAAAATTGAAGACATGCTATAATTGAACGTAATAATTAACATATTTAGGTGTATATTATTAGGGCACGTAACACATTAATTTACATGAGGATGGCGTACTCACACACAAAATCACAAATGCTGCCCTGATCATAAACTGTGAAGATGGTGTTGGAAAAGCAATGATGGAACCTTCCTGAAAGCTGGCTCGGAGTTTAAAAAGGTATTTGTTTCGAAGCAGATGTTTAGGTGTTGTGTAAATGGACTCTCAAAGTAGAGTTTTATTTTTTTGTCATCAACATACCAATTGGGCCAATTGTTCACTTTCAAATACAATGTATAGCATTTTCCAACCAAACCAAATGGAACACATTTACTTTGGATTCCCGTTTTTTTTTTTTTTTTAGACATTTAAAGCTTCATAGCAGCCAGATGAAGTCACTTACGTCAACAGTTATTTCCTGTTTCTGTACAACTGCCCAAAGGGGACAAATGTAGCCCAGAGCAGACAAATGTAGCACTGGAGAAGCCCATTCATGGTTCTGTTTGAACACACCATCTTGCATGAAGATACAGCACATATACAGTATGTTTCTAGGCTTGTTTCTACACCAAACTTACTATCTTTATTTCACAGTAACCCCTGCCAATGATACACATGCACATTTAAAGCAGGCCTATTAGAACTTGACAAGACATTCTCTGAAAACAACAATATTACTTTTTGAAAAACAATCATTATTATCGTTGTCACCAGTTACTGCCATTTACAGTTGACTTGAGACAGGATTATAATCTCCTAATCTCAGGTGAGAACTATCCCGGGTCACTTATTGATTCCTCTGCTCCAGTCCTTCTTTTCCGTCCATCCCTCCACTTCTCCATCGCTCACTCGTTTCCCTGAAAGCCTTGTCCATCATCACCTGCCGCTAGAGCTAAACCCTCTTAAGTGTATACGCTCTTCTACAAGAATGATTGCTCTGTTGACATGGCTGGATGGGACACACACACACACACACACACACACACACACACACACACACACACACAAACACATGCTCTCCTGCCAAACCCAGGCCAGATTTACACATTCTTTCTAGGAAAAAAAAGTGAATCTGCAGGAAGCATCACATCGAGTGTTGATACAGCTCCAGATCGAGACAAATAGAGGTTTTTACTCCTGAGGTTCTGCAGACGCCTTGAAAAACCATTCAGTTTCTGACACATGTTTACTGCTGTACATCTGTGTGTGCACTATTCACATGTTCATAGGATGTTTATTAGGTTGGCTTTAAAGCTGTTTTCTACAGGGATTATGATATCAGAAGTTAGATAATTTCTAAACTGCTCTGTTAAGGGTTTGACGGTGGGTGCCTCTGGTTCTGTGCTCTGTCCAGTCCCTCCCACAGACCCGTTTGACTTGGCCCTGTGTTGTATCTCCCTCAGATGCAGCCGCACATCTATAAGAGTGAAGCAGAAGAATGTGAGGTTCAAGTCCCCAGTCACTACTGTTACATAAGACCTAAGTGCAGCAGCAGCATCAGGACTGAAATCTTTTTGACATGTAAGAACTATGCCTGGCATGTGACCTGCTGAAAGCATGTTTATGAGCAATAATAAATATACTTTTGTCTGACATTATTGTCTTGTCCTTCAAAGACTGTGGCGAGTATAATCCAGCATTAATTGTAAGTCATAACAAATGGAAAAAGAGTTTATTACATAGCAGACGCCAGAAGCTTTCAGGATTGTTAGTACGGGGCTAAAAGAATAGCTTAAAGCTCAGAGCTCCGCAGCCAATAGCAGGCCCTCAAACTCCACCACGGATTACCAAAATGACCTGAAAATCTTATTTAAATAATTTAAGTAATTCGTAGCTTATGGTGCATTCATGTGAGTTAGAAAGGCCCATTTTTTTTTTTTTTTTTGATGAATATACATTTTTTATGAAGACTAACTACATTAAATACAAAATGTATTTATTTATCTTTATTCTTTTTCCTTAATTTATACAGAGTAGTCTTATTATAAAGATATACCTGTTTGACGGGAACATTACAATCATTACAAAACACTAGGCTACTATAAAAAAATACTATTTTTCTATAGTATATATATATATATATATATATATATATATATATATATATATATATATATATATATATATATATATATATATATATAGATATAGATATATATAGATATATATAGATATATATACATTAAAATTCTACAATGTCAAAAAAGTATATACATCATAAACAAATGAGAATGTGCAAATAATTAACTAAAACAGGAGCAAGTGCTTAATTAATTAATTAATTAAATTATTTTTATTTATTTGTATTTTTAAAGCGCTTTTCCACCTAGTAGGCACTCAAAGCACTTCACCAGTGTTACAGCTGACCACTGGAGGAAAGGTGGGTTAAGTGTCTTGCCCAAGGACACAACGACAGTCTGAACTGTGGGGAGAGCGGGATGTTATGATGTTTTTGGGATGTTTTGGGGATTGAACCGCCGCCCGGCTGAGCTACTGCCGCCCTTATGGATGTTTTCTCCTGTTTTGTTTGTCCATAGCAAAATTTACATGAGACTTTGTGTTTCACAAACACAAAAATCTATCTTGAACTGCTCCAAGCAACATATTCCCGGTCCACGGTCTTACCGGCTCGTTGTGTCCAATGATGTAGCAGCACTGACAGGTCAGGACATGTTTTAGGTTTGAAGATGAAACAACCAGTAAACAACACATGCTGCTCTGAATGGATTAAAGTGTGGTCATTAACCCATTCACCGACCCAGTATTCATTAAAAGTACCTGCCTTTTTGTGTTTTCAACGGGAGCCCTTCCAGATGGTTCTGTGGAACAGACTCGGTTCTGTGGAGCAGTTCTATCTGACAGTCAAGTTAAATGTACCTATGAGCAGTTTAACTAAAGACCTGTAAAGACATGTAAATAACTGACAGTTAATCCAAAAAACTGTAAACCAACGAGTGCCTCTCTCTGAATCAGTCTGGCTCAGTGAGACCGTGTGACAGACGCCAAAAGCTAGGTTCAGTGCAGGATGGGGTTAACATTTTTGTCAAAACTGTGGACCTGGTTTGGGCTTTAACCTATAGGTCAGAAAAACATGCTGAGAATATGAAGCTAATGGCATAAAACTAATGAATCTTTATTAATTTTTTAACTAAGACCCCCCTCCTTCTGTTTTCAATGGTTATCCCGCTGTCTCACATTCTTTGTCTTTGAAGCAGTTGATTTCAAAGGTTGAGCTTTGATTTGATCTTTATTTTTAACTCTAGTCGCCTTTATTTCCCCAAAGCCTCTACAGTTTCTCCTTCATTCCCCTCTCACATCGGTGCTCTGACAGTCAAACTAATCTCAGACCCTTTTGCACTAGTCCTGCCTCCCTCACTTTCTGATTGGATGTCTCTGTAATGCTCGCATGTGATTGGCTCTGTTTAGCGTGACAAGGGAAACAGATCAGAAGATGATTCAGAGCCATTAAGCCGTCAGTCATTTTGCAAAATGTTTAGAGCTAACAACTTTTCACAGAGACTATTGTCCGTCCTGTTAAGTCCTGTCAGATTAGAGCAGAGAGAGGGAGAAGACAGGGGTCACAGGTCAGGCTAAAGAACAGCTGCAGTGATGTCCACAGCCTAAAATGTAGAAATACCATCTGTAAATATTACAGATGATTTTGTCATCCATTAAATACAAATATCTAACTATAGGGTCTATTAAAAGCAGTATTAACTCACTCACACCAATAGTTCCTAGTTCTTAGACATATATTATTATAGATAAAAAAAATGCCAGTTCACATAATTGTACTTGGTAGTAACATAACAGCTGTTAAAATGCACCAGAAAACTAAATTATAGAAATAGAAATTATACTTATTCATTAAAAATATTTCTGGGGAGGACCCCCTGACCCCCCGAATACATTATCATACATCTGTATGTGTTGACCTCTGTTTTTAAATGTGTCTTTTTCCTCCTGAGTTCACGCTTCCTTTAAAGCTCTTTTAAAGACTCACTTCTAGTTACAGTCATTTGTTAGAAGAGGTTGTGGTGGTGGGGTCCAAAATTCCTGGTAGCGTCCCTGGCCATGGCAAGCCAAGTTTGTTATCTAACATTTCTTGGGGAATGTTTTTTTTTTTTCATGAATTCATTCTCCCACTGTGGTTTACACAGACCACACTAGAGTCCAGGCAGTCAAGCAGGACTTAACCGGATGTTCCACACAATGCAGCTAATACTGTTATTATGCTTTCTATAAACATGGATTGATTGTAAAACATGACATAAGGAGATATTTTCACTAAAGCGACATTTAAAAGTTTTATTTGATGTTAGTATTGACTTGCATTCATATACATTTGTACAGCTGCAATAGTGGATCGGGCCAGGGGACTCATAAGCATTTTTATGGCCAAACATTCTTTTTTAATACATGACATGTGTTTCTAAACCATTGATGAACATATTACACACTACAGCTCTCCAGGAATCCCGCAAGAAAAATAATCTATAGGGACAGAGGAAATACATCCAAGTCAAGAAACAGCTGACACCATTCGCTGTTACAACATTTATTATCAACTTCTTCACCAGGACAGCTTCTACAAAAGCCATTTTTTCATCAAAAATTACTTTAATAATATGTCAAATTTGACATTTAGCTTGTTGTGTAATACCTGGAGATTTACTGGGGGTTTTGTCCTGTGGAGAATCTTGGATCAGATGTAGTTAAATGGTTTGTTGTAAAAACAAAGAGGAAATTCAGAGTTTTGTTCAGCACACAAGAACAGGTCAGACGACTTGTAAGTATGGGCGTTTAATGTATTTTCCTAAATCTTAAAGGAATAGTTCAATATTTTCTACATTTTATTTTGGATAAAGCTAATTTTGTCCTTGCAGTAGCTATTTGTCAGCACACTTCTGATTATGGAGTATAACATCACAAAGACAATGAAGACACTGTAAACAATTCATGTTTAAAGTCAGTATCTTTGCTAAAACTGCATCCAGTTTCAACTTCTTCTCTTGTAATGGGACAGGAAGAGGCGGCTCATGTAACTACTGCTGTTTGGGTCCAAGTTCCATACTTCTCTTCTTTTCTTCAAGTAATAACTTTGTAAAGGAAGCATATTTTCATGTGTTTCCACTGTTTGACTTAAATTCACCATCAGATGAAAAGTTGTGACTGACAGGTGTTAAGAATGAATCACAGAGGATATAGTGACATGATCAAATTTTATGATTGGGCAGGGACATACTGTAGCTATTAGTGCCCTAATCCAAACCTACAGCCAACAAACAAGGCACATTATAGACACCAATCAGCCATAACATTATGACCACCTGCCTAATATTCTGTTGGTCGCCCTTTTGCTCCAAAACAGCCCTGACCCATCGAGGCATGGACTCTTCTAGAACCTGAAGTTGGGCTGTGGTATCTGGCACCAAGATGTTTGCAACAGATCCTTTAAGTCCCGTAAGTTGCAGGTGGGGTCTCTGTGGATCAGACATGTTTGTCCAGAACATCCCACAGATCCTCCATTGGATTGAGGTCTGGGAAATCTGGAGCCAAATGAACCTCAAACTGTGCACATGGGTCAGCGTGGGCAGCCCCTATGTACAACAAACTGTGATGCACTAACTGAAATCTATTTTTCTACCTTTCTAGAGCCAGCATCTTCAGCAAACAGTAGCTGGTCTTTTGGGTGGGACCATACGGGCCAGCCTTCCCCAAGTGCATCAGTGAGCCTTGGCCCATGACCCTGTTGCCAGTTTTCCACTGTTCCTTCCTTGGAGCACTTTTGATAAATACTGACCACTGCAGGCCGGGAACACCCCACTAGAGTTGAAGTTTTAGAGATGCTCAGACCCACCTATTCTAGCCATCACAATTTGGCCCCAAAATGTTCACCGGCTGTTAAATATATTCCACTCACTAAAAGGTGCCATACTGACGAGATAATCAGTGCTATTCATGTCCCCTGATAATGCTTTCCTCAGTTGTTGTAAATAAACAATTCAATACATTTATAGGAATAAACCACCATTCACAAAAAAAAATACTTTTTTTAAAAATCATGTTTAAATCTAGCCTGATGGGTTAAAGCCATTTCAGAACCTTTAGATTCAGTTCCTAGAAACATAGAAACATTGAATATGTCAGAAAACGTGGCAACCCATTAAGACGGCATCCAAGTTTCTCTCCTACGTTCTTCATTTTAAATCTCAACCTATTGCAAGTTTAAAATCTACACCACAGGAAATCCACTTAGCCACAGACGGACAGAGAGTGAGTGAGTGTTGAAGGTGTGATAAACTGTAGAGTCAGGTTAGATGGGGAGAAAGACAGATGGAAAGTTGCAGGACGAAAAGCTGATTGGTGGTGGGGGGTTCGGATGGTGGATGATGGGTGGGAGTAGCGGTATTATAGTAATTAGAATGACTGATGTTGTTTACTCCCATTTCCCCTCGCATCATTTATTCTGTGCCGGTGGAAAAGCCAGCCGCTCTTTCTCTTCTGCATTTTAGACGAGTTCTACGAAGCTGTGCCAAACCATGTCATAATGTCTCCTCTTCCGCTCAAACTGGGAGCATTTTACCTGCTTTTTGGGCTGAATTTCTGAAAAAACTTTAGAATAGAATTTTACATGCATCCCTTTCTATAAATTTTGCAGAAATCTTAATTTAAGTGCAGTCCCTTAAAGTAATATTCCAGGTAATATTCCTTTTAAACAAAGGTTGTTTGTGGTACTTGCGTATTAACATACTGTATGTGTGGACTTAAAGTTAAAAGTGACAGAAGTGATACATTAGCATTTCTATATCAGATCATACAAGAAATACTGCTTTGCCTACAAACATGTTACCTGATATGTAGACAGTTACATATTGTAAAGATGTTGTGTTTCATCTAGTCAAAATTCACATTCACCAAAAGTTGTTCTTTATGGAAATTTGTTATGATTTATGGAAATATATATTTTTAACACACTTCTCACATTAGTGTGTTGGGTGCATTCTGTGATGTATGGAACACACTAATGGAAAGATTTAGTGCGACGGTTTATCATTCTGTCAGAAAAGAATAGCTGAGCTCAAAACTAAGTCCAAAAACTTATTTTAAGCAACACTCATAGCTCTTTTCTCCAACCACACAAGTCATTTTTCTCAGTATCTTTTTTGTTTTTGTTTTATTTTGTTCTCTATCAGTTCTGTGTGTTAGACCAAAGCTGGATGTTAACATGCAGCCAGACATAAGCTTGACTATCCATCACATTAGGATCCTTAGCTCGCCAAAGGGTTGGCTCAGACAAAACAATTTCAAAATCGAGTGAATATGAGGCGGCATTGTGACACAGTTTTTTTCCGACCACTAAAAACATTTACAATAAGGGCCAGGAAGACTACCTTGGAAATGTGCAGTCTACCAAATTTTAATAAGATTATCATGGCCGACAATGATAACTACAGAGTCCTTAAGATTGTTCTCATGCCGTTTATCCTGGGTTTAATCTAGGCTTAAAAACAATTCAAACTACTGTGAACATTTGAACCATGATGTTTAAATGCATTTAAGTCCTGTTTCAATCAGCCAAAATAAATAATTTGAATTTCTTTTCAGTAACATGCAAACGTAATGACACTTTTATCTAATTGCCTCCATTCTCCAACACTTCTGTCTCTATCTCCATCCCTCTTCCGCCTGCTGTGATTGAACCCCTCACATGTTTCCTGTTAGCGTGATGTACGGCTGTTTACACCATCAATGACAAACTGAGGTCAGATGCTGTCATCCTTTCTTCCTTTTGTTTAAACATATTCCTGGTTGCGCTCATTCGCCTTTCACACACCATACACAGCAGGCCAGAGGAACGCATACCACCCACCACCCACCTTTTTTCTTTAAACAGTGTTTGTCTTTGCCAGAAAACAATGTATGGAAACAGATGCGTCATGCAAAAGGGCGGAATCTGGAGACAGACAGACAACTAAATATTTTCATCTGCTGAGTGAATACTACTTAGCCAAATAAAACTGGATAATATGATTTCACACATCACTAACACTTCTCTAAGTATCCTTCTTGCTACAAACTATGAATAATGGAATAAATTATGAAAGGTACAGTAAAGCTGAGGAGGGTCTTTCTTTACTGATGATGGTCAACGCTTCGGAATTTGCTAATGATCTGCCCATTCACCGAGGAAAAGGAGAGGAGAGAGATTTTTCTTTTTTCCTTCCATCTGTGCTTATTGATTCTGGCACCATGACAGATGCCTAATGAGGAACAGGGCTGGAGGAGAGCTCTGAGGACCCAAAAGGGAGGCTCACACTGAATCAACACACAGAGTGTATACACGGTCACATGACACACACTACAGTCAAAAAGGAACGTGGACGCAAGGAGGTGAACGTGTGTGAATGAAGTATTGTCACTGATTTTATTGGCAAAGACCGGTCTAGGAGGATTTTGATGTTGATGTTTCAAGATTTGGTTACCTGAACGATTGAAAGTCAAGCCTGATTAGGTTTCCATAAACAAGAGAGTGATGCTGTTTACAGTACAATATAAAACAGAAACAGAATGTTAAGAATGAACAAGTTAGCAAAATGATCGGTCACAATCGAGAGTTGGGCTGACCCTTGGGTCAGTTGTGTTTTGGGAAGATTGGGGAAGATTTTATTACATCGTCATTCTGAAAGTCATTGTCATGACAGATCTGACATCTGGCAAAAATTTGGTCTTTAAATGGATCTTTAAATTAGTTTTTGTGCAACAACCCACCATGCACATATAACCGATAATGCCATGATAGTTATTGTTATTTTGTCTGGTTTGGAAGTAAGCATTTCAGCTTTGAACCCATTTAGTTTAAAGCTATGTCCAGTAGGGGTGTAAGAAAAAATTGATTATGTTAAATATCACAATATTTAATGGTGCAAGTTTTATATTAATTCAAATTATTGCAGTATCTTTTTTATTTTTATTTTATTGAAAATTCTTTCAAATGAAAAAAAAAACAACAAACATTATGTACTGTTTGTAGTATTTATTTTTAAAGTCAGCAAGCAATAAGTTTGTTGCTTATTTAGTTGTGAGATACAGTTTCAGTGCTCACTATTTTGATAATTGCAGTATATTGTCTTACAATACAGTATCGGGATATATGGTATTGTGTATTGTATCACGATACATATTGTATCACATTGTGCTTGCCAATATAAACCCCTAATGTCCACACTGTTGGGTTTTAATTTTAACCTAACTTAACTAACTTTTATTTTAAACTACATTGACATTTGTACATTGATGAATGATTTTAGAAATGATAGAACTAGAGTTCACACTGTAACTGTTTTTACACTACACTACACTCCACTACACTACACTTAACTCCACTACTCTTCTCTTCACTATACTACACTTCCCGACACTTTACTCTACAACACTTTACACCAGACTACTTTATACTTAACTACACTACACTACACTTCAACACTACACTACACTACACTACACTATAAAAACATTAAAAATAAAATGTACACTTTTAAAGCCACCTTTAGTTTTTTTGTTTTTTTTGGTGGAAGGTACAAATCCTGGTATTATTTGTGTTTCATGTTTATATACTATGCCACACAGAAAGGGAGCACTGTTACTTGAATAGCCCAGTAGTAGCTACATGTTGTTTGTGACGTTATTGTTGAAGTGAAAGAAAATTAATAAAGCTGCTAAGAGTCAAACACTTGCTGCCTAGTTATGTCTTAACTTAATACATAATTCTGATATGTGCCATTTAGTACCAGTTTCTTAGCAAGACCTTAAGGAGGCTTTTCATACCACTCTCAACTTTATTGATTCATACATCTTAGTTTTCATCACCCTCAAAGGGTGTTAGAACAGCCATTTTCACAGTTACATGTCACTAACACAAGTGATAACCCAATTTAACTTGCGCCAAACTGACCTTTTAGCACACAAAACCCTGACACGCAGCCCCAGTAAATCTAAACACAGCCTGATTGGAGTGGAAGCTGTCGGAGAGGGGTTTTAGAGCAGGAAGTGTGTAATTATCAGGGACAGAGGGGCAGATAGATGAATGTGTGTGTGTCTAACACTCCCACTCAATTTCCCTGCAATCTGTGGAGAAATAGAAAGCAGCTGTGTTTCTTTGGGTTTCCATGTACTGAAAGTGATTGTATAACTTCACGTACTGCGTAAGTGTACAGTACTTTTATAACATGAGTGATATTGTTAAAATAAACTGTCAATGTGAAGGACAGTTGTGCAGAGATGGCTGGATTTAGGATTAGCCTTGCTGTAAACTCAAACTTGACGCCAAAATATATGAGCAAATGTTTCCTGCTGGTAACATGAGCAAGCCCAAAATATGAGCAGTTAAATAATGAAATAATAATAATTGAATCTTTTTGTTGTCAATGTTCTTGCTTTTTAGATGCAATAATCTAAAGTCACTAAATGAATACTGATTGTTAATTTCACACTTTTTCACAATCTTTTGTGGCACTGTTTTTTTATGGCCAGATAAACACCACACCGGTCTGGTCCATGGCTTACTGTGGACTCCTTCAGCAACAAACCAGAGAGCTACAGAGGGCAAAACAGTGAGGCCAGAGCTGTGGATATGAGTAGGGGGCTACTAAGTAAGTAAGTAAGTAAGTAAGTAATTTATTTATATAGCACCTTTCTCAGATAATTATCACAAAGTGCTTTACAACAGTGTTTTTACATGAAGTTTCCACTCAACCCATTTACACACACATTCACTCCTGGGGCAGACAGAGAGGGGGGCAGCCACACAACCGGCGCTCACAACCTTCTCCTACCACCACCAAACACACCTCTACAGTCACACACATTCATACACCAGTGCTACGGACACTGGAGGCAAGGTGGGTTAAGTGTCTTGCCCAAGGACACAATGACAGTATGAACTGTGGGGCGAGCGGGGATCGAACATACTACCTTCTGGTTGAAGGATGGCCGCTCTACCACTGAGCCACTATTTAAATGTAGCAAGTATTGCTAACCACAGATGTGTCTGTTTGTTCATGACGTTTTATTGTACCTTATCTCATATATTTTGATGTTTTGTGCTAGAGATAAGAATAAAAAAAGTTATGGTCTCATAAACTGGCATTTCTTCACCCTCAGTGTGACACTGAAAAAAGTGGTCTACAATGAATGAGCTGAGTAAGTACATCTGTCAGCCTACATCTCCAACTCTAACTAAAGTACAACTTCTAGGAAAAGTGGGAAATTAGTGCTTTTGTGTGTGTGTGTGTTTGTGTGCATGTGTGTGTGTTTGTGTGTATGTGTGTGTGTGTGTGTGTGTGTGTGTGTGTGTGTGTGTGTGTGTGTGTGTGTGTGTGTGTGTGTGTGTGTGTGTGTGTGTGTGTGTGTGTGCGCTCACGTCTTCGTTGAGTCCTGTTTTACATTGGTCACAGAATCACTTGGCTGTTCTTAGCCAATCCTTAGCTCCCTCTCCAGGCAATAAAGAAACATGCTTTAAAAATGCCTGGAATTGCCAAGGAGCTGGTGCATCCTTGTGCTCTATGCCAACAAAGAAAGGGAAAACAGTTAAAGGAGCCTCTGTGTGAATGCCATAGTGTTGTACTTTGCTAATTTAAATTTTTAGATTTTAACTTATTATGTTGCTTGTTGTTACCTGCTATAGACCCTCATTCAAGCAAGTTGAGAGAGCAATATTTCACACATTCAAATAAGCAGCAGGTTACAAATCAGCCTCTAACTTTAAGTAGCCTACTCCAGCCTCAGTGTTGTTTACCATTAGCATGGTTAATTACTTAAACTAATAGGCTATGCATTTAAATTATGCATAATTTAAATGCATAGCCTAAATTATGCATTTATTATATATATATATATATATATATATATATATATATATATATATATATATATATATATATATATATATATATATATATATATATATATATATATATATATATATTTGCTTTAGTGGTGTGTATGCTAATCTCATCAAGGACATTTTGGTTTAACAGTCTTTAATGAGGAGGCACACGTTCTGGGTCCTTCATGTGGTGTTATTTTACTTTGAGTAAGTCCAGTATAAAAAAGTCCTAACCATCCACTCCCTTTTAGCTTGTAGCCTTTTTAGCGGTTGCAACACGCTAATTCCCTTTCATCAATCGAGAATGCATTGCAGTCAGCTTAACATCTTTTGCCAAAATGAGCAGAATGCAACAACCTTATATAATGTCTTCATCTGCCAAGGCTTACTTTTGTGTATTGCATGTCCTGCCACTGAAAGACTTGTTTGTTCACATTTTTCCACAATGACAATAGTGCGTGTCTAATGATAACTGACATTAACTGCGATCCCACCCCCTGTAAATGACACAAAAACACCACATATTTGAACTGAAAAACAGCTCTGTTAAACTTTGTGTGTGATCCATTTATAAGAGACCTGGCCCCAGACTGGAGACACCTCTGACAACTTGTCTTTTTGCTTCCTTCTTTTCTTCTGTCTGTCTCAGAGCCCCTCTTTTTTTTCTTTCCTAACAATCAGACAATCAGACTTAAGTCCAAACGGATCTGAAGACTTTAACGGCACATTCCTCATGCTTTAATTTTAATGTCTGCTTCCTCTTATTTTCTATTGCTTCAAAGATACTAACTGGCAATAGCTTTGAGGTATAATCTGGCATCAAGGCAACCAAAGGAAAAGGGAAATGTTGTTTATAATGCAACCCAGTCCTAATTAAAGTTTGTCTCTTGAATGGATATGTAAAAAAAAAGTCACCAATTCATCCCCATTTCAACTCAATTATATTTTAAATTTGTAAATAAATAAGTAAATTTGTAACTGCTACTTTTTTAAGTTTCACACTTGGATTGATAAAGGGGCCTAAAGCAGGTTGGGGTGGTGGATGACACAGAAAAACACATTCATACAAAGACTTCCATTCATTCTAAGAAACATTATTGCTGTCTTTAAAATAGACCCACAATACTATACTATGTAACATACTATACTGTACTGTAATATGCCACGCTATTGTATTATACAAATATACTATGCTGTGTTATGGTATACTCCAGGCATTTAGAAACTTAAATGATAAAACTTGGGACTGTGTTTCAAAAAAAGGTTTGAGTTTGAGTTGCAGTATAGACGGACTTAAGAAAACATTGAAGCAGTGAGTGTGTTTTCTCTGATGTGAAGGAAAAAAAAAAGATCTTCAATTCCTTAGCTTCTAATAATGTGAGTCTAATCTTATAAAAGATTAGACTCACATTGGTATGCTAAATGTCATAGATGCCTTTTTAGATTTGCTCTTGTTTTTCTTGCTTGTTGACTTCTTCACTGGCATCACAGGACATATTGGCCCTTTGCTGTTTTTTGGCTTTGGGGTTTTGGAGAGTTTTGGGGTCTTGGGTGGTTTAATGGCAATAATTTCTTCTTTAATTTCATCTACTTTCCGGTGCTTTTCTTTATCTCCCTTTTTCTTCTTCTTTTTGTCTTTTTTATCTTTCTTTTTCTTGGGTTTAATAATGGGGCCTTGGGAGAGCGCAGTGAGCTGTTCGTGCACAGCTAGCTGATAAGAATGCCCAATGTGGATGGTGAGATTTGGTTTTTTAACTGGTTGCAGTACAGCTGCTTAGATAAAATGCAGTAACAAGATCACTCATGAGGTTTATTTAGATAAACAAGTGCATTTTTTGCAAGTTTAGAAGTAAAGTGGTTAGGTAAAGGAAAGTGTGGTGAAAGCAGCCCTGTATAACTTTTAGCCCAAAAATATGTATATTTTCAAAATCATTTGGCTGGTTCTTAGACATGAGATTGATTGACTCATGTCTGTCTCACTGACACGTTCCCCTCAGCTGGACACCTTTAATAAAGATATATAATAAAGAAATAGGCCAAAACACTGGACCTTAGCAGAGTCGTATTTGTACAACATACACTAAAATGCTTCAGAAGACATGTTCTATCTTCTAAACTTGTCAGCTTGGATAATCTCTACTACAAATATATATACTCTCTACTGGCTAAAGGTTAAATATGCAGAGAAGCTTTATTTTCAGTAAAATATTGTGCTTTGTGGTTAAATATTCATTAATAGAGTACGTACGTTTCTCTGACTTTTAAATTTTTCCTTAAATTATGGCCTATTTTCTTATAGCTATTTTTCACATTATGAACCCTAACATGCACAAGTGGGAATGTAAATATGACACAAATTAGTGTGTCATATTTACATTCCCACTTCACAATTGATATCTGCATTTCTGGAAACATTTGATTTGGGAATTTGGGTTGCAACCAAGTGATACAAAGAAGATTACCAAGAGAATTTCTAAATATGAGCAAAGTTACTATTACTGTATGCTTAACTCTTTGCTTTTATAATTGGATTTCACTGCCACGCTAATTGATTTCCCTTGTGTATGTCTGTGGAAAAGACGGGTTAGTGAGTGCAGCCTTTAATATACATGGGAACACCACCAGTTCCAGAAAGGATAAAAATACACATCCAGACCAAAAAGAAGTTAATGCAGCTTATCACAGATGTCATACTTTCCTCTGTGGTCTTCAACAGAACACACCACACACAGGCCTTTCACCGTGCTGCATCGGTGTGTGGTGAAACCAGACAGACAGTGGGTCACACAGGGCCGCAGAGCCACGGCCAGGTCTTTAATAGTTCTGGTCTGGACTAGGACCGGTAATAGGATTTGGTCTGGATATGATCGGACACATTTGTCAGCAGCTGCAGAGGCTTTTGCCCTCAGTAAACTAAGGATGAGAAAGTGATATTTGTGCTCCACCCTTCCGCATCACTCTCTGTGACTGACCACACCAAGAAGTAGACTTCTTAAGAGAGTAAACACTTTGCATTTGCGCTACCTTTTAACTCATAGGCCAGTGATTCAGACCCTTTTCGGCCAAATTACTTTTTTGTTAATGCAGCCATTGCTTGACATACCCCTATTAAAATCTAGCAACGCAAACCTCTCTAATCACTTTAATAACACCGTTATTGAAACAAATTAATGATATAAAGCAAAAATGTTCTGGTTCAGATTTTTAGATCATAAATAAAAAGTGTAACCAATCAAGATTTTATGGTAATAAGGTCAGTAGCCTTTTTGTTTAGCCTTTATAATCATTCAATTTAGTGAATTAAATACATTTTTAAGCAATTAATAAAAAAAAAGATCACTCATTGCATGTTTGTATTTTGCATTCTTCTAATAAGAATAATTAAATTATGTCTTGTGAGTACTAAATGCTCACAAGACTAAAAAGCTTTGGGTTTAAGTGTTCAAAAAAAGTTTCTTCTACGACAAAGGTTAGTTGACTTTTATTTATTTTGTCACTCTTGTGAAAGCTGATATCTGGAGATGGTCCCTACACTTACATACAATTTGAGTATTTCAATATGGAGATTATTATGCTTGACTTTGGTTACTCCTAATGTGATCCCTACAAGAGCAACTCAACCTCAACATATTCATGTGCCATTATTTTGTCTAACTGTTTGTTTTAGTTAAATGGAAAAGTTCTTGAGGACTAAACTAAGAGTCTTCTGGCAAAGCCCACCCCCAGTAGATGTCCCCTCTGTGATCATGCCCCATGGTGCAGAATAGAAGCATACATTACAACATTTGAGTGGACATATGCAGACATATGGACAAGTGGCTGCCT
Organism: Neodontobutis hainanensis; assembly: GCA_024349245.1. NCBI lineage: Eukaryota > Metazoa > Chordata > Actinopteri > Gobiiformes > Odontobutidae > Neodontobutis > Neodontobutis hainanensis. Next base: position 327,198 of record JALDNG010000019.1, read on the forward strand.
CGCTGCGTGACAAGCCATCTCTTGGTTCTGTAATAATCACAGAGTAGCAGTACAGTAAAAACACAAAAAAATTACACTTCATTTCTCTTAGCATCCATGTGTGCCTATGCTAACACCAGCACAGCAACTCACACACAAACATACAAAACCAACACAAGCACACCGCACATACACATTCACACATGCGCCAAAACATCAGTGTGTGGGTTTCCACTTTGGGCATCAAACCACACTCTCTCAAGTTTGTGCTGCGGTTTCTCTTTCCTTCTCTTTCTTTTTTGTGAGATTTGCCAGGGACCTTGTTCCAAACCCATAGGCTGATGTTTTTACAAGCCTTAGACACACAAAGACACACACACATATGGACCAGAGTGCACGTGAAGGGATCTGTCCTGGTTGACCTACATGTTGGTCCAGGCTGGCAGCCATTAAGGGTGGGGCATAATGATCATACCTTTTACTGTCTGAGGTAGACATTGATATAATAGGTTTTACAGTGTAGCCTCCAAAATCCTTGAAGGAGATACTACGCAAGAGAACGTCTCACAATTAACTGTAGCAGTCTCATGTGTAAGCAGCAACTGCAATCTTTTTAAATAACATGGTACTGCTTTAATGGAAATTTATTTTAGAATGTAATTTAATAGGAATACGGCCACATGAGCCCATTTACAGACATGTCTTCATAACACCTGTACAGATTCAACATGGTCCTCCTACTACATTAATAATGTCTAACATTGACAAACCAGGCCCCTCTCCATAAATTACCAACAGTGTGTGGTATTGTCCAGACTCCACTTGGTCACTCATGCATGCATACAGTACATTCCAAAGCTTAAACCTGTATTCAGGGGTACCTCATTTGACCACACACAGCCTGTGCAATAAATGGGAGCTGGATCCTTACTTCTCACATATACAGTAATCTCTTTCACATGCAGGAACAAGAACATACACATGCATTGATACAAACCTCACACACATTACCTTACATGTTCACAATTGTTTCCTGGAGTTTTATGTGTTGAAGTCCGGTTGAAGTCCCTGAGTGATTTGCAGGCCAAGAAAGCCTCAAAGTTTGTTTTAGTTTCCACAGGGACACAATCTAGGACCCCTGAATTCCTGGTCATAGTATGGACTTTACTTAACCTCAGAAAAAGTAGACATGTTACAATCTCATAGAGTGCAATTCCGTATGCAGAGTTTTGGGTTAAATTTAAATGTTTCATAAAGATTAAAGCTGTGCATTAAACACACACATGGGTTAATGTTTAAATCATCTTGGTGATAGATATTGAATCTAGTGTTTTATAACCTAATAATCCTTTTTAAACCATAATAATATTAATACATTAAAACATAATACTCCAATATGCTAATAAGCTAAATAAATTAGTTTGGCTTTTAATCATTTTCAGTTATATCATTAGCCTATTTATCAACTAAAATATAAGTTCTATTTAAACAATCAATGGGTCTTACGTTAAGCGGTCTTTTCAGCTCCTTGAGTCGTGAAACTTCATTTCCCAGAAGGCTTAGCGCGTCTTCTGCCGCTCTCAGCCAATCGTCTTCGGTCATGACAGGAACTCCAAGACATGAGGGAAGTTCAGTTTGTTTGCGGCACAGCGAAGATATTATTTCCTTTTTAAGACGTATACGATGTGTGGCAAAGCTGCTGCCCTGCAGAAATTTCAGCTTGACGCTGGTAGTTAATGTTTACAGGTGGTAAGTCGACGCTAAAGTTGTATTCAAAGTCCGAAACAATATGAACTTGGTAATAAGCTGCAACAGCTTATCGGTAACTAGTCTAAAGTTATGCATTACATGTAACGCTAGCTCAGCTCAATTAATTGATGTGAAAAGTTATTTTGTTACGATAATATACCTAAATGTTTTCAAATAGCCTGTGTAAATGTATAGGCATCCTCTAATATATGTATAATGACTAAATACATGGACTGTAAAATAATAGAAACGGCGACATCATGTGGTGTGGAGTAGTTACGGTTTTGTGGATGGCGCGAATATAACATATGTGTCTTTGTAGCACATAATGCAATTAAATATTTGAATATATATGTATGTGTGTGTGTATATGTATATGTATATATATATATATATAATTCCCTTTTTTTATAATCTGATGTTTTGTAAGTAAAACATACAGGGCTTAAGCAAGTCAATTTGTTGCATTTGATGTTTAACTGATTTGATTAAACTGCAATAATGTCAACAATCTCATAATTGGAACAGCAAACTTACCCTTACCCAAAGTCCACAAGCGAAGGTTAACAAGTCTTCAAAGATAATATTTGAGCAGTCACATCTCGTTCCTGCTCTGAGGTGTTGAGCCAAAATACGGCTCCTCTCAAGTAAGTGAGTATGCAAGTCTGTGTTCTATGCTGCGTAAGTGGCATATAGTGTAAGCGCTGTGCTGTTATGTGGACATTAATTGCATTGTCAAATATGTGTAGGCTGTTCTTTTCCACCTCAGCTTCACGGTATACGGAGCCTCCGACAAGTCAACAAGAGGCGTTTGTTCTTAATTTGGTTGGTCTTTTTCCCCCCTAAAATGAGTATTTATATATTCACATCAGTGGGCCATAGGGGCTTTCCAGCAGAGATGATGGCAAGACATTAAACAAATCGTGTGTAACGACTTGATCATAAAACACAGCTCTGTGGTGTCCCACATAGACCTGTCATTATGGCTAAACACACACACTTTATTCCCAGGTTATAGACGGGCACAAAACATGTTCTCACACACCATTTTGTGATGTGGCCCCCTACGTTTTTCTCCTCATCATCATAAAAGGTGAAGAATGTACTGTTTATTTCTCAGTAGGCCTTCGTGAGCGCATGTGTTGAGGAAAGCTTGTTAGCCCGGAGCTTGAAAGTTTGATCATTAGACTGTTTTAATAAGTGCTTAACATAACCACATTCACACACATTGGTTCGCTTTATTTTCCTTTTTATTATTACTTCCACTTTTTATATTATCCATGTCTGCTCTTTATGTGGGAATGGGATAAAGCAGGCCACACATGTACTTTAGAACGGAAAGCTCAGTTTAAGCCAGTGGGTAATGCCTTTTCACATTTGTGTATTCATTTTCAAAACAAGTGGTGAGATTCGAACAAATTTTATGTTTGTGGCTGTTTGTGGCTCATTATCCTGTGCCCTATTGTGTGTTACAGAAATCTACCAAACCCCTGTAGATGATGCACAATGTCTGAAGCAATGAGCCAGCAACAGCAACAAGTGGCAGAGGCGCTGATGGATGTCCAGGGGATGCAGCAATGGCTGGACAAAGTGATGGCTTGGGACCAGGCTAACAACCCAAATCATCAGAGAGACATCTGCCTACACTTAAGCAGATTGAGGGATTTCCTCCAAAAACTCCTCGCATACATTAACAGAATGGTAAGCAGATTGTAAGCTTAGGTTTTCACCTGGACTTTTGTTTTTTATGTAATTGACAAAACAACTACAAACGACAGCCTTTGTTTAAATGCATTTTAGTTAAAAAAGTGAAAGTGGCTAATTTATCCAACATGTTTACTCCAGCTCAGCATGTACAGCACTGTGCAAAAGTTTTATAATCTGACAAGCCAGATAGATCTGCCCCACAGAACCATCTGGGAGGACTCCTGTCGAAAGCATTTGCAAAAGGGCAGCTACTTTAAATTAATAGTTGGTCGGTGATTGGATTTATCAACCTCAGTTTAACCAATCGGAGCAGCGCCATGTTGTAATTTACATCGCATATGGTCAAAATAATCACTTGTTTATTAATTTTGTACACAAACCTAAATTACACCCAGGCCTTTCAGTATTGTCTCTTCATTTGACACACTGGCCAAGTTTGTACTTGGAATACAATAAGTTTGTCGTGAATATTTTGGTTGGAGCAGTTTAAGATGGAGTTTGTAAACTCTCAAATCTTGTGAGAATTCAGCTTCAACACAAGGTTAAGGCAGTGACCCAGAACAAATTACTATTTCATTGAATTAAATAAAGTGTTTGATAAAAGTGATTGTATATACCCGACAAAGCCCATATCTCAACATCATGGAGTCTGTGTGTGTTCATACATTTCAGGAGACAGTCTGGGTGGTTTTACAGAGCCTGTAAACCTGGCAGACAATTAAACCGGAAGTGATAGCATTTAATCCACTAATATCAACCCTACGTGTAAGCCAAATCATGTAGGAAAGCAAATACAAGAAGAGAAGAGTATGAGACTCCTTGGTAATTGGTAAACAAAATATTTTGTATCTATGTATGTATGTCTTGTATTTATGTTTGATTAAATATTTAGCTGGAATGGGGCTTGAATAATATGTCAGAGAAGATGGGACAGGTTGATCAGTCTGAGCATTTGTATTTTGTAAACTTAGACAAGACAAAAATTTTGACAGGAGGACGCCACACTTGCTGTTCTATCAGTGTCAATCAGTCCTTTATTTATTTATTTTTCTCTAATTTACAGAGATGTGCAAGTAGTTTGCATAGTTGCGTGCAGCCTCAGTAAGATAATAAGCCTGTTATAAACTGGTGAATTGCTAAACTGTGCCCTGGTTCTACTCTTTGACTACCTTTTTTCTCTGTTAAAACCACTTACCTTTTAAGAGCCAGTTTTAAGTAGGTGACCCCCAATAAATAATTAAAAAGATCAAATCAATATGACCAACTATCTAAATGCAAACTCTGATGAATAAATTGCTAAGTTAATTCCAACATGAGCAAGTCCGCTATGTAAGCACACACACATTCTTGCGCTCACTCTCAGTCCAAAGCAGGGGATAAAAAGTAAGTGCGCCGTCGTCAAGGTCCTGCCACCAGCACAAACACAGACCCCTCTGTGCCGAGCAGCGCCTGTGTATGTGTGGCTGGCAGCGCTGCACAGTAGGGCAAGTCAGGTAATAGCCGCTTTGGGACCTGCAGTGCTAACCTAATGTATTCCTGTATCAAGTCCAGCAAATTTGGGAAAAGGGGGCAGAGGACAGGTCGGGTGTGGGTCTCTGAGATTCCAGTGTTGCTGTCACATTACTCACTTCTTTTCTCACACATATTTTTTATATAATATCTTAATTTCTCTCTGTTACGTCCTATTACTGTAACTGTCATAGTAATTGTATATTATATGCTCTCACTCCTGGTCCATATGCTTATCCACATACACTTATGACTTAATGTCTTTAGCTGTATCTCTTTTTGGCGCCATGCTAATCCAAACAAGACAAAGACATCACTTTGCGCTACATCTAATCACTGTTGAGGGACAGGCTGTCCTGTACACTTAGTGACATATACACGTAAACGTATTCACATCTATGACTGACACGTCAGATCAATACACACTCATCTATGACCCATGTACATCTATTAAAAACTTTGTGTCGTAAACATGTTAAGCAACTTACCATGTACCATTGTTGCATGTGTCTGATTTGTTTCATTGTTGCAAGAATCAAACCGGTCTTCCATTTCTAAATTTACCATGTGCTGTCTTTGTCGTCTCGTTTGTGATCCGAACCCAACAGTTATTTTAACAGTAACATTTTGATGAAGTTAGTGCAAAGTTCTCCTACATGCTAACATGTCCTTAAGAGGCAGCAAGAGTCACATGACTACCACCTACTAGACATTTGATGCATTCCCACTCTGAATAGATTATGACAATAAAAGCAGGCAGTAATAGATTACACAAAGACCTGAGCCACATTAATTGGATAATTTTTATCTTTTAGATGAAAGTAAAGCTTGCTGCAGCTGATCATTTGGGCATTTATTGTATTTTTAGTTATTTACAATCTATGGATAAACAAAAGTATGTGTGTTTTGGTCTTCAGCACACTGCACATGCAAATAGTTTTGAGTCAAAGCCTACAGTTTTCTTGATTGTTTTGGAGGGGGAAAAAAAAGCTAAAATTATTAAAACCTAAACTCATTGTGCATAGAAATATATCTCCATAGAAATATATTTTTTATCTCCAATATACATCATATCCATGTAGTATACAGTATATTTTATAGTTCCACCACTGACAGGGACTAAGATTTGCCTTTGTCTTTCTTCCTGTCTGTTGGATTGTTTCTGAGTGCACGTCATCCAAAGGTGTCAGACTGTGTGTCAATAATGAGGCCTGTTCTGAGCAAGATGAATGCCATCTTATTTTTAACGGGAATGAAATCCCTGTTACTGGCAGTTAGCTCATAAAGGATTTGCTGGGGATAACCTGCTTCTTAGCAACATCGAGTAACTTTTGATTAGACTTGACAACATTTTTGAGCAAGGCTTCAGACCTTATTTGTTACTTAGGGCATTTAAAAGTTCTAATTTCTTAGTTGTATGTGCACTCTTTTTAGTTTGCCCATTAAACTGTCTTTTCACTGCATAGAGGAAATGATTGGACAGTTCTGTAATTTTATTGTAGTTTGAAGTCACTTTGGAGACATTACATTTTATATATATTTTCTGCTCACCATAGTAACATTGCCATTAAAATGAGGTCTTCTTTGGTAGAGTCTATGTGATGTCAAGAACAGAAGTTTTTTGTTCTGCTAGATCTTCCGTCAGAACTGACCTATAAACGTCTCTCGTTTCCTTCACTAGCCACTACGTAATCAGTCACTTCTGTCTGAAAAGTCTACCCCCTAATCTGCTCAAGATATACTTCTCAGAGCCAGCTTTGTCGTTTGGGACAATGTTGACATGGTTTTGATTGGGGGTTTGGCTTTGAAAGTCTGTAATAATTACTTTCTGGTGCTCGCTCTTATGGGCATTCTCCAGCCTTAAAGCAACGTAAAGATCCTATTGTAAATGAACATTCCTTTAGAGCTGCATCATTGAAAACACGAATGCAGATGTAGTACACACACAAGCTTTACCATGTGTTTTTAAATTGATTAGATGGGTTTGGTGGGGGGTGCTGCACTTGGCTTGTTTTTCATGCTGCTTTCCATTAATGATCACATCCACTATAATGTGTTAAGTCCTTTCTTGAAGGTTGCCCTCTAAACATACATGCAAGAAAGAACATCACAGCCATACTCTTTTCTGAATAAAGTGTTCAGAAGTTAAAGTTGTATTTACTTACATTTGCCGCTTTTTCTTTTTTCTCTTTCCTCTTGCAACTCAGTTCAACATGTTAAAATGTCAGCTAAAGCTAAAACTTCTTACTAAATTTTCTCCTTTTTTTCTTTAAGTTGTGAATACATTGCATGGAAAAAGCTCAAATATCTTTCTTTTGCTAACACTACCTTGGGTCTATTAAAAGTGCATCTGTGAGGTTTGTATGGGTCCTGCTGCACCACCTCTGCTGTTCACTTAGCTCCACGTTGTAAGATGACGATGGCCTGTTAATATACAGTATAAGGCGTGAATAATCAACCATTACTGTATGTTTCCTCACACAAACATGATTCATGCGCACATGTGCTAACATATGCTCGTAAAATGAAGTAACACAACACTTCATTCAATCTGTTTTCATTATTGCTCTTTGCAGTTATCGTACTGTTAAACCTAATGTGTTTTGGGTTGGTGTATTAAACATCATTACACATGTGTTTTACAGTAATGTGGTGTTGTAAGGGATCTAGTGATGTTGAACTGAAATAAAAATAATTGGCGCTGGTTCTCTTTAGCAGTTAAATAGGTCACCTTCTGTTTTGTTGTGTGCTTGGAAACACTAATTTTGCTTTACAGTTTTTATTGTCTAATAATACCGAAGGCTCAATAACAGTGTCTGTCCGGTTTAAATTTGAGGGGATGGTTTAATTGGCTGTGAGATGAAATATATCACCTGGCCTGGTCTGTTCTGAACAGGCCTGTACCTGACACCCTCGGGGCATGGCACCCTCAAACAGAGCACTGGTCTGTGCCATGTTCTGTTCTCTGTATCTGTCACTATCGATGTTATGGGGGCAGTTATGATTACCAGAGAAACAAAGGTGATGTTGCACACCTGTAGCTGAATCTGATGTTGTGTACAGCACACTTGAAATTTTTGTCTTTGATTTTAAAGTTGAATTTCATCAAATGTATTGTTGTATCTATGTGGTTTTAAAAAATAAACATAAAGACTGCTGGTATTAACTAATGTTTCTGTCTGTTTTCTAAGAGCTCCACCACAGAACTCATGAAGAAGCTGCCACTGCTGGGTCAGTTCCTGGGCCGAGCTTGCTGGATTCCTTGTATCACTGCTGATGGTGAGGGCATTATTTGCACAGTATCATACTGTCATTTTGTTTCAGTGTCAAATAGACTTCACTTGATTGTACGAAACTTAAATCAAAGGCTAATCTGTTTTAATTTTAGTTGTGTGCTTATTGTCTTAGCTGCAAGCAGAACACTGCTGTTCCAGTGTCTGTGGGGGATGTACTCAGAATCTCCGAAAAATGCTGTGGAAGAAAAAGCCAACCAGTGGATACGGGTATGTACTGGTTAAAGGTGCAGTTAGTCATTTGTTGTCACATCTAGTGGTGAAAAGTCTACATATTACCCTCTTTCTTCAAGAGCCTGTGAGCAGCTATGGTAGCCCTGGACTACAGGACTAACTGAATAGTGTCCTTAACGTCAGTTGGGCCTGTTCATTCATGTCAGCATACCCTGTGAGAGATTGAGGTTAAAAAGGACACAGAGATATCTTAAATTGTTTACGCTTGCTTTTAGTTTGACAGTTTAATCATCTAACATTTTATTGTAACAAGAATCATCTGTGAACAAATGAATCTCAAGACGTTATCTTAGCTTTAAAATAAAGATTTTAATTGATGAGAATGATCTGCCCTCAGCAGGAGTTTGGCCAATCACAGCTTGCCTCCTGAAAAAAGGAGCGCTCCCATTGGTTAAAACTTATGTCAATATGGAAAGAACAAAATGGCTTATTCTGTTGCAAACACGTCTTATTAGTGAAACAATTCAAAAAAGAAACAAAAATAGAGAGAAGGCGTCTTGTTTTACATTTATTTTTCAATTTTATTTTATTGAACTAAACCAAAAAATAGTGTTTTTTTGCAGGCCACAAAGCGTATTTGAAAGCCTTCTTCTGTTGGCGGTTGGCATTGGCATACTAACTTGGTGCATTGCCGCCACCAACTGTTACAGGTGTGTGGAGCACATCATTCACTTAACTGGCCACACCAGTGCTATATTTGTTCATACACAAATTAACCGGTTATATAAATAAACAATATATATATTTTTTTTACTCTTTAAGCTCTTTTGTTTGCTTTGGTGTGGCCAGTTAGGTGAATGATTTGCTTGTTATTATAATTCCTGGTCCCGCTCATTTTCTTTCCTGTCCCGTTCCAATCACGTGATTAACCGCGGGATTCCCAAAGAAATGTCAGTCTCTTGTGCTAGGTCACCTCTTGGCAGTAGGCACAGGAAGTACCAATAGTACAAAGTTTTAAATGTCTATTTTTCCCCAATATATTTGTTTAACTCTATCCTACACAATGCACCTTTTAATCCAACAGGGTACGTTTATTTTGAAAGGAATAAAGAGTATCTTCTTACTTAAAATTGGCTGCATTCTCAGAGCCCTGTTTATTAAATCCCCTACGATCAATGACTCTGCCTCCTCCAATAAATACCGTGCCCATAAATCTGCCCACGACTGCTGAACAGATTTTCAGTCTAATTTATTTTTAATACGCCTTCTCTTTTTTTGTCTCTGTCTTTTCTCCAGTGGGATATAAATGATGAATGAGGTTGATTGGGTTTCTGTTTGTCTAAGCCTTTGCTGCCCAGAGCTGTAAAACATATCTGAAACTCAAACTATAACGAATGCTTGATTGTACTCAGTGTGTGGCTTTATTGTGTTTAAATCAGAGACATGAAGGAGAAAGAGGGAACAGAGAAGAAAAGATTCAGCAACTTTTACAGGGTTCACACAGATGGCTTCTGATAAACAACGTAGATGCGTCACATTTTTGCCAGAATAACAGTGTGTATTCTTGTGATTAATTTCTCATCTTCTAAAACATTACGGTAATTAAAACTGCGCCATGTTAAGTAAACGTTTAGGTTTGCCAGATGCTATTTGACCTATTTGTGTGGAAGTGGAGAAGCTTGTGTGCATTTTGATGTTTATGTTTTTGTCAGAATGTTTTTCTGTGCTCATATTTCTATATAATTGCGAGTATGTGTCAATATTTATATAATTCAAAGACAGGGAGATGTATAGATTTACATTTGGCAATAACTGCAATATGTCTTTGTTGTAATAATGACAAAGCTGTGGATGATTATAGGTATTTAATAGGTTGAGGTCTTTAAACAGTCGTGCAGCAGTGTAAACAGAAGAACTTATGTGCTGCTCCACCCTGAACCCTTTTTTGTTATTCCTCCAAAACACTGTGTCTTAAGTAGTCCAGGTTGTTCAGCCTTTTTTTATATATATATATATTTACGCCATTGTTTGAAATTTCCTGAACAGGCAGGTGGGGAAAATCTTTTTAAAGGTGAGGTAATAGCTGAGGAACTTGCACAACCATTTTAGTGATTTAACACTCTATTAAAAGGTAACTAAACCCCAGACCAGGTTTTTTTTTTGTTTGTTTTTTTTAGCTAATCTGTATAAATAGGACTTTAGTAATACAGTTCAAATATTTTTGTGTTATCATTCTGCCAGGGTATGTAAACTTATGGGCACAACTGTAACTTATGTGTTAGTTGTGTTCTTGTGTTTTTAACTCCTAAAGTCATTGTGTTACTGTAGATTTTCATTAATAACTTGATGATCTCTGGTGGTCCGCGTCTGTCTGTGCTGCCTACTTTTACAGAACTTTTCAGATTTTGTATGTGGTGGAGTTAAGCTCTGACCAGGGGTTCAGTTACCCTTTAAAAGTATTGGTACAAAACTTTGGGACCCTTATTTTTTCATGTTGAGGAAAAAGTTTAATTTGGCCCTTGTTCATTTTTTATCTAAGCCACTATAGCTGTGCTGTGTAAGAAGAAAACATACTGTATATTATCTTCTCACATACCATACTGAGAACTATTTTTGCTAAAATTACAAAGAAGCTCTTGTAAAAACAATTTAAGTTCACTCAAGAGACTTGTGCTAAAAGTACATTATATTTTAAACTATGGCGCACCAAAGTTCAACTGACCTTAGTACAATAAACTTATAACCTAAACACCCTCTTCTGAAGGAGTCGTCCCACCAATGTTAGAAGTAAGCATAAAAAAACAGCCACAGTTCATCCCGTCTGGTGTAGCAGGGCAGATGTATGGTATAAGGCCAGAGATGGTCTGTGTCCGAGTGTCTGAGTTGTTTTGCTGCTTCTGCATTTATGTTTGCACCCTCCAAGTTTTTTCAATGTAAAGAAAGATAATATTAAGTGAATTTATTTATTTTTTCTTCCTCATGACTTCAGCCCTCTCTGTCTGTTTCTCCTCTCCACATCTGAGAGTCCTCACTGGATGATATGATGAATGCTGGGTATACAGCCACATTGCTGCAGGCAGTGTTAGATAGTCATTAGCTCTTTGGGCCTGCTCCTCTACCTCCTGTGCCAGCAGGAGGACCACACATAGTTGCAGTAACATAACTTGATCTGTGAGGAGATGACAGATAAGTAAAGCATGAGAGTGTAATTTTAGAGGACTACAGGATGGACACTTTGATAGCTTCATCTTTGAAGTGAATCTGCTGTGATGCAAAAAAAAAGTGAACCACAGGTAGGCGCCTGGAGCAACTGTGGCTGCTTGTGTGTGTGTGTGTGTGTGTGTGTAGTGTGTGTATGTATCTCAAAAGTAAAAAAAAGTGTGTGTATGTATCTCAAAAGTAAAAAAAAAAAAGACTTATTTAATTAATACTTAAAGTTTAATTAAAGGAGGAGTAGGAGGCATTGCGGCTAGCTTTCTGTCAGTTTTTCACTGTCAACATTACATTTCACTGTTAAAAACTAAAAATCAATGTTCTTGTTTCCAATTGAATTAAAGGTGATGAGATGCCAGTTGACTGCTTGTTGCAAGAGGAACTGCGTCAGCGTTGTTAATACTATATAATGGTGGTGCCTGTTTGTACATCACCCCTTCTTTTTTGTGAATACAAAACAAAATCCCTGGTCTTTTAATGAAATGGTTGCTTGTTTTCATTATTTTGATCCTTTCTTTTTTCTCAGTTGGTTTTACCATCTGAAGCATGGCTAAACTTGTGTTTCATTGGTTTTGGGAGAATTCAATCATGGTTTTGTAATTGTTAACAGACACCCATCAAAACCAGTCCCAAGTCTTTCCCTTGTGCACTTTCTCCATCCCCTGTTTTAATTTTAGATTTATGGAGGGATCATTTCTGTGGCAGCAGCATGTCCGTGCCCCCAAAGCCTACTCGGTGGCAGTTTTCTGTGAGAGAAACATGACTTTTGACCCAAAGTATTTGCTATCCCTCTGGTGACCACATCTATTTCTCTTATTCTCCAAAAGCATCCATTGCAGTTTGTTATAACATTGCTCTAATTAGTTTTTTTCTGCCTCCATACACAAGGGTGGGATGGAAGTGATTGGTTCTGTATGCACTCGATGTTCTGGAGGGTCCTCAGATGGTAGTGATTGGGGTTGTTTTGTGAGGCTGTGTGGAGGGTAAGCATCCTAGCGTGCTGTTGGGCCCGGCCAAGGAAACCACACAGCTCCACCAGCAGCACTGAAGCACTCCTCTACCCTGCATTTTGGTTTTTCTTCATCCCGCCCCACTCATTTTATTCTCTTTTTTGTACATTTTGTGCCTCCTTTAATATTTGTCTCTCCTCATCTTTTGTTGATCCCCTTTTATCTAAAGTTGGAGAAGGATTTGTACTTTTAAGTCTGATCTAAGTTGTGTGGAAGTCTCTCTGTGTTTTTGATTCAGTGGAGTTATAAAAACAGATGTGTGCTGAAGATGTGTGGCTGTTTCTGTTGGATTCCAACTTATATCTTATGAAAAAAATGTCACTGTCTTTGAGATAATCCATTTTGCTGGGAAAAATGGCAAAGTAATAAAATATCTTCAGGTCAGTGCTTTAATCCTTGAGCTGTTTTTGTTTAAATAAGTAACTAATTTATTTTGATGAACTTTGATGCAGTTTGTGCAGGTTACATTCCTTTTATCAAATAAAGTAATACAGGACATCAGCAAGTCATTTATCTCGAGCATTTGTGTACGGCTACAGAGTTAACATATGGCTACGTGTACAGCTCGCTGCTCGTTTTCCAATGGTTCATGGCCATTGTTTCAAACACTGTGACCGCAATAACAGTCTATTGGCTAAGATCTCTCGATTAATTAAAAACATTACATACTGACGACATACCAAATAATATGTACCATCAATCGCAGTAACTACATTACAAGACACTGCTTGTAATGGAATATTGTGATCTATCATGTTATGCACCAAAATATTGGGTCCAATTAGAGCCTTAAATCACTGCGGCTCCATCAAGTGAAACATTTAGTCCTTGTTTTGAACTAATTTAGCTTTAGTTTAGCTCTTGGTTTAGTTTGAAATTCATTTAGTTCTGATTTAGCGTTATGTTTGACCAGTGGATGTTGCTCCAGAATTTTGTGTTTATATGTCAAAGAGAACTTAACTATTTCATTATAGACAACATACCTATCTTCACCTCTAACACCTATCTTCTTAAATATCGATATATAATATTGTTTCAAATATAGCACTTAGTTTTCTATGTATTTTGTATCCATTACTCAAATCGAATGAGTCTGGAGTACTCTCTCTTTGTTCCTTAGTGTCTGTATGTTTTTGCTCAGACAAGAATCAGCTCAGTTTATTAGTCCAGTTGTATCAGTGTATGATGAGGCCCCTTCTGAAAAATGCTTGTAAAACACAGAGCCCCTCTGTAACAAAGAATGTTCATTTCTGAAGTTGCTCATATGTTGTTCATACATTCTCACTTACTGGAATGCCTGCTTTGCACTCATGTGTTTTAAATGATATGACGCCAACAGAGTCACCCTACATCCCGGATAACTAATTAGCTTTGATCCTATGGAGAAGATTGTGTTAAAGTGCCAATAATGTGCTTTATATTTTGTTCTGTTCTCCCACAGAAACTCTTGTGTCAGCTCACCACAGACGAGGAAGATACTGCGCCTGCTTTATTGAAGCATTTGGATGTACCACCGACCGAGTACCATCTGAAAGTCCTGAGAAACGTATTTAATCTTCATTTTCTTATCAAACCCTTTTACTAAGACCAGAATGCATAGAAGATAAGGATGGCCTGAACTGTGTTTTTAGAGGCTGGCAGAGCTACAGGAAAATGTTGGAAAGAGTTGCAGCCTGTCTTGTGACATGAGTCAAAGGTAAAACAAAGACAGCAATGACTTTGAAGTAGACGAGCTGTACAGTTCTAGTAACATACAGTTAAGAAATTAACTGTCAGTAAAAGAGAAGTTGATAATAAATATATATATAAAAAATCTTATTATTTGCAGATGTTTGTGTGACAGCATTCAGGCTACATCAGAGGCATGCATTCCTCTTGTCACTTGTCCCGAAGCAGCTTCTCTCATTGAAGCCCTACTGCAGAGACCATCCACCAGTGTAAAAGCAGGCCTGAGTGAAGACTTCCTCAGTGGTATAAGCTCTGCATATTCATGGTAGTGCTTCAACATACGTTTTTATGATTTTTATGCGACAAAGTCAGCTATTTATCAAGCACTTTAGTGTTTGTTTATTTTGTTTATTTTTTCTTTATCTCTTTGACAGCCAGCGCCTTTCGTTGGAGGAGCATGCTGTAGTCTCTCTGTGGTGTCACAGTCTGTCCAGTCTGGAAGAAGCAGTGTTGAGCCTGCTGGAGTCTGTTCTAGCCAACAAAAATTCTACAGCACAGAAGTTAGAGCAGCAGATTGCAGAGTCATTGCTGGTGGGTTTTATGTTAAAAGATAAAAACACATCATGCAAGAGATAACCTAAAAACACATATACACAAGTGTAAACATGTGGACAGTGTGATTTGTGTCTAGAGATTTAGTGTTTTGTTTATATTGGCATCTAGTGGCTACATGGCAGACTGCACGGTAGCTCTGCATGAGCCTGCTGTCTAAGAGCAAACACAATTTTAACATGCGTGCAAGTTGCTGGTTCTGATCTCAGCACAGTTTGTCAGCATAGAAAAGGAAAGTAATATATATAATTTCATAAAATAAATGAATGTCTTTTGCTGTTTTATTGAGATGGCAACAGTCAGTAGTTAAACGGGAAATGAGTGTGGGAAAAGACAAACTGGCCCAAACTGAATCAAACCTGGGCTGCTCTACAAATGTCTCTTTCTACTGGGTTCTATGGGGCTTTAAACACTACAACAAAGTATGTTTTTATGATGCAAATGCAAAGAGTGTTACTTAAGGTCTGTTCCATATTTTTACTTAAAAGTAAAAAGTTTTGGAGGGATACATTGTTTCTACCTGTATTTTTAAATTGTGTAAAAACTGGACAGTTTAATATGTCCTTTGATTTACCAATGAGGTGTTATGCTATAGTACAGTTTATCATATGAAGGTAGTTGCTGAAAACGTTCCATTGCTGTTTGGTTGATCTTTATTGACTGCTTTTGCCTGGCTAACGCACACTTTTTGGCTCTGCTCTGCATACGTCTCACATCATTTGGCTTGGTCGTAACTATCTCACATCATTTGGCTTGTGCTGCGCAGACTTTGCTGTGCTGGGTAAGTACTAAGCCCTGTATCACATCTCAGCCTCTCTTTGCTTTCTCTAAACCGCAATCTTTACTTGAGCAAAAAATGAAGGTATTACTTATCTATTGTGAGAAAATGGCATCAATTCTGTGTTGCCGCTGTTTGTTATTAGTATTTTATTCCATAATAAAACATAAAAAAGACTGGTGAAACATATGTTGTCCAGTTAATAATGGCATCTGGTGGTGCAAGTGCGGATTAAACCCAACTCACACTCTTTTAAGAACTTTTGAACAGTTTTGATAAATCAATAACAGAACGCAATGGATCTTCCACCAGGGTCTGTAATTATCCACTAATGAATTGATAGTTGGACCTATGTCCTCCATTTTGTTCAATTATATACTACACTAACACATTACTCGATGCACCTTTTAAATTCCAATGAATGGCAAATGTGGCTTGTCATCTTGTGTTATTTGAGTACACCATTTTGTTAGTTGTGTCATTCCTGTTTTTCCTGTGGTGATGGTCTGCTTAAACTGTGTCATTCTGTGCACGTTTTACATTTAGACACATTTAGAAGTAGATTGGAATTCACAGTTGTACATGCAATTGCCCATACAATGAATTTACAGTACTTTCTTGTTGATTGCAGTTGACTTTGTAGCAAAACAAATTGGGTATGTCTGTTAGAGAGAAGGATTTTGTAACCATTGGAGTGAAAGAGGTAATCCATGACTGTTTACCTTATTGTCCAATCATGGATTTGTTTGTTTAAACTCATACATCTGTGTTTGACCTCAGGTTTTAGCACCTTGGCAGTTCACACGCACATGTATGCATTCCTGCTCTCAGTTGCCGGTTGTTTCGTTTATGATATTACATCTGGTTCAACGACAGTGGGAGGCGAACATTTATGATTCACCTTATGCCTTAAGGTTGTTTGGACGTCGATGTGCATTTTATGTGTCTGCTTCGACTAGTGTTACATACGTGTAACTGCCTCGCCTCTCCCCGTCTCCCTTTCACTCACTTGTTTAAACTGCAATCAAAAATGGGAAACATGAAATTAAACTCACATTCCTCCATTTTGGCCTGTCCCACCCCTTGTGATTCAGTGAGACACAGGCCCAATAACAATAAACACTAACTTCCTGCGCCTGGCTGCCAAAAACAGGATGTTTGTTTCGTGCTGTAATTGACCCTCCTTGAAGTGTTAGTGGTAAGGTATGGAGGACGATGTTAAAAACACCCATCTGTTTTTGCCGATGTAAGCCATGACAGTTTGCACACATGTAGGCACGCTGGCATAAAGCAGTGCACATAGTGTATAAGTGTCTGCATATGGCCAACACTCAGTTGAGAATGAAATAACATGATTTGAGGAATGTTAGTAAGACTGTGTAATGACGTAAAGAGAACACTGGGTGGAGCTCTTTGTCTAGATGTTTTTCTCAATTATTTCAAAGACTTGATTGGGGTAATTTGTCAAACTGGCTGCATTTGTATTATATTCAAACAATCATCAATCAGGCTGTTCCATTCAACTGTATTTATTTAGCTTCTATGGAATAGCACAGTTAGCCTAATTGTTGTATTTGAACAATATAATACATTGTCTAACATTTATTACTAATAATTTGATTTTATTTAGTTATTTGTTAACATTATTTGTACATTGTTAACAACAAGATAACATTAGTACCTTACCTTACGTTTGCCACAGCATCACTGATCACATTAGTAACTAGGTTCATGAATCACTTGGAGCTGCACAATGTGATTTCCAGTCAGTGTCAACAATAACTCTATATTTTCATCATACAGTTATTCTGCAGACATTCATTTACAGTAAGTCAAGATATCTGTGAAAATATAGTAAAAAAGATGAACCTGGATTGAAGTGAATTTTGTTTATTCATTCAATGCATTGCAATGATGTCAATTTAATGGTCAGGCTTAAATTAACCAAAGTCACATGCTTTTAGTTTTTGCTTAGTCCCTTTTTTGCCACGTCTGTATCAACAACAACCCCTTTCCAGTAAAAAAATATTTTTAGACAAATCTCCTCAGATAATATCTGTATCACATAAATATATCGAAAGAGAAAAACTGTAGGGAAATTCCTAGTCAGCAGCAACCACCAGGGGGCGCCTAGCTTGTTTTAAAATTTTTTTTTATTAAGTTTTGTTTGGTCAACAAGCTAATTAAGATTGCAATTATTTTGCACAAGAAAAAAGGAAAGAAACATACAATTGGGCAAAAGCCTGCATGTACATATACTTAATTATGCAAAAATAAAAACAAGAGGTTTAACACACTTAATAACAACCCAAGACCACAGACATAAACAAAGAAGACTTGTGTCAAATTGAAAAAATGCAATATGGCAGTTCATTAACTTTTTTGATTTCCCTCTTTTTCCTCTTTAGAATATATAAATATGTAGGGGGAAACGGAAACACAGCAGCTGTTAAATGTTTACACTGAGAGATTTTTAGGATGTGTTGAATGTATGTATTTGGTGAGTATAAGTGTGTGTGTGTAAAAAAAAAAAAAAAAAAAAAAATTAAATAAGGACTGAGTGTTACATGGGGAGGTTGGATAGATTTGTGAATAAAAAGTGACACCCAGTGGTCAGAACACATTTTATTTCTATTGACAAATGTGATCTATGCCACTGCTGTATTTATTTTCCAGCAGAATCTGTGTCTGTGAAGCATTGTATTTGATAAATGTGCTTTGTTGTGTGTTTCAGCCTAAAGCCTGTGCTCAACATTGTTCAATATTCCTTGTTGTAAATGACATTTTCAGGTGAGTGTTTCTGGAGTATAACTACAAATGCATTTCTTCAAAGTTTTAATATAACGGCACAGAGAACACTGCATTTTTGTATTTTATAGGTGCTCCCTCAAACAAATGGAAGAAAATGACTCGTTGAAGTGTCTTATTCATATCTTTATAAGTTGTTTCCACAGAGAACTGGCACTGCAAAAATCACAGGTTTGTTTTAGTTTTTCTGTTTAGCTTTCTACATGTTTTTGTCACTAGTAAGAAACACTGGTGTGCAGTTATCAAAGTATAAATCTGACTGTAATTGTTCAAACAATATCAGAAAAAACATGCAATATATAATTACATTTGAGGCATTTAAACATTTCTTTTAAACCAAATAGAAAAAATATCCACTGGGCACACTGCTGCCATTCATTTTTAGTTTGGTACATACGAACCATTACTGTCAAAAAGTCAGAAAGAGATGTGTTGAAACCATGCAAGTTTGATCTATCTGTTACACGTCTTTGTGATCATATCTTTTTCCATCTCTTTTGACCAGTAGATGGCAGGGCTACAGTGTTTTTACACTAGACCTGCTGTTGATGCACTAAACGCTACCTATTACACACTACATTACACATTAGCACCTCCTGTATCACCGTTACACAGCCTCCCATTCACAACGCCATTTCTCAGCCGTTCAGAGCCCGGTGATGTACGAGCTCAAGAAAGGTTTCAACTGGATTTATGAAGTTGAGTAAAAAAAAATAAATCTGTTGTTTCAGACGTGTGTTCCTTTGAAAGCCTTCTTCCCACAATCACCTCAGTGTCTGCTGGTGCCTCTCCTGACTCAGCCATCAGGTCAGTGTGGGCGGACACTCACTCGGGACATGACACAATGCACAAAGCTTCGTATTGTAAAAAAAGGGTCCGCTTTAGTTTTCTTTAACTATGTATAAATAAAGATTTCCTGCTCCGGAATAAGTGTATTTAGTTTTCCAGGCTATCAATAATCGGTTAACAATTTATTACATGAAATGACCTGAAGAAAGGATAAATAGCTCCCTGTTGCCCTTAATTCAAACACGTTTTGAGACTACTGACTGCAGTTCACTGTTTATTAAAGCTTCAGCAGGCAAGTTTCAGCACAAAAAAGGTGTTGGCTCTGTACTTACCACATAACACAGAGCAGGACAGGTTTGAATCCCAGCTTGGTTATATTTGCTCAATGTAATTCCCTTTTCTCTCACTCCGTACCTGCATGACAACAATAGACCTTTCACTAATGACTCCATTCAAAAGTTACATGTCCATGTGGCAATAAAAGTGGCTGTACTTCAGATTCATTTATACAAGTGTGCAACTAAAAAGACACTTAAAAGGCCTCGTAAAAGTTGTCTTCACATATATTCAACAGTCTACACTATATTTTACTGAAGTTCTAGGTTGACTGTTGTGTTGCCTGCCATAAGCAGGTGAAGAAATAATGCTGAAAACCTTATATTTGTATAATGGCAAAGTGCTTAATATAGGCTTTGCAACTTAAAAATATGTATTTTTAAATTAAATCTCAGTTTTACAGTTCACTTTGTTGAGGAAGCCCAGGCCTTAAAACAATCTGTGAATAGCTGAGTTCTCCATGTTGTGATATTTACCCATAACGTCCAGTGTTTTGAAACATGAAGTATTTGCTGGTGTAGCTTAAATACTTCTAAAAATAAAGCAGCTAGATATTGACCCAAACTACCCAAATGAGCATACCCTTTTTACATACCCCGGTTCCTAATACCTTTTAACATCAATGACAGCTTTATTCTCAGATGGTAAAGCTGCCCATCCTTCTTGGCAAAACTACCTTCAGTTTCTGTAAATTCTTGGGCTGTCTTGCATGAACTGCACATTTGAGATTTCACAGAGTGGCTCAATGATACTGAGGTCAGTCCAGAACCTTCACTTTATGCTGCCGTAGCCAATGACAGGTCTACTTGGACTTGTGCTTTGGATTGTTGTCATGTCAAAACACGTCCCATGATCAGCTTCTGGGCTGATGAGTTCAAATTTTCCTACAGTTTTTTCTGATAACGTGCATTTAGTTTTTCCTGTGCCTTTGTAGCTCACTCATCTCCAAACATCAGATCTACCTCCATGTTTCACAGTAGGAATGGTGTTACTTTTCATTATAGACCATGTTGACTCCTCTCCAAATTTATAGTTGTGGCTAAAAATTTTGGTCTTATCACTTGAGGCTTGTCTCTGTGCCGTTTGGGGTATTGTAAGCGAGATGCTTTGTGGCATTTTCAAGTGCCTTCTTACTGTGCATCTTTAAACAGCCACACCACTTTTTTTCAGAAAGTCCTGTATTTACTGTATTTGTAAGTTATTTGTGGGTTTTTCTTTACCTCCCAAACAATTTTCCTGGCAGTTGTGGCTGAAATTGTTGTTGGTCTACCTGACCTTTTCATTTTCTACTTCTTAGATAGAGTTTGAACACTGCTGATTGGCATTCTCAATTTTTCTTACATCCCTTTCCTGTTTTATACAGTTCAATTACCTTCCTTTGACAATTGTTTTGCTTTTCCCATGACTCGGAATTTAGAAACATCAGTGCAGCACTGGATTAGAGATGCAAGGGTCTGTCAGGAGAACAGAAACGCACTGACCTTCCATACACACACTGATTACAGGCAAACAGGTGACGATGGTTACCTTTAGTAGCCATTCAAACCTGTTTGTGTCAACTAGTGTGGATGTGATCAGGCCAAAATCACTGTTGATCAGGGTCATTTGGGTTGTTTCTGTTGTCATTATGATTTAAAAATAGTAAACTCAGTTGTTAGACAATAAATGGCTTCACTTAACCACCAACTATGACTGTGCTTTTGTGTTGTCATTTAAATTCTCTAAAAAATGGCCAAAAGAAATCACAAATTCTGAGTAACTTACGAGCACAACTGTATTCTCTAACTACTCACTGACAGCACACGCATCTAGTCAGTCAGTTGCTGATTTCCCTAATCGGCCATTTAAGGCACAATTCACCTTTTTTATTATTTATTATTATTATTTGCATAAAGGGGCTCTCATGTTCATTTGTGGGTTTCGGTCTGAAAAGTTTGGGACAGTGACACAAATGCAACAATTAAGCAGACTGGAAAAGGCTTTGACTTCACTTTTTCTACACTTACAGAAGACTATATTCCTATAGTAAGTGTTTAGGACGAGGATGTATTACCTTTTGCAAGTTAAAAATAGAATTGTTAAAACACATATTATGCATTGAATGGTGTTGGAAGGATGCACAGTAGGTGAATGCAGGGGCACAGCGAAGCACTTCTTATCAGTATGTGCCCAGACTGGACTGTAGGCAGCAATGATTTACATGAATGGAGCCATTTAGGGACACATTGGAGCCCAGCCAGACCTCTGGGTTAATAATTACTGGGTCTGTTTGCGCTGAAGTCACATTTTTCAGCAGAGACTTGATGGAAACGTTGCTGTGAAAAGTGTAAGGTTTGATTATTATTATTTTTTAAAATAAGAATTGTAGTGGATTACGAGTCATTTTTTTGCATTGTTAAAACTTAGCCTGGGGCAGAGAGCGTGACATAAGTGTATGTCAATGTGACGCGTCCATTAGGTGTACTTTTGAGAAGATAAATGTTAGTGATTGTGGCATATTACACAATGGAAAAAGTAACCGCAAGCTGTAAGAGGATAGTCATAGAGATTCCTGTTAATGTCATGATACTTGTGTTTTGATGACGCCAAACACTGACCACTATGCTAGATTTGTATTATGAAATATAAGTAACCATTAAATCTACTTTTTAGAGATGCCTGAAGACGCTTGGAGACGTCACCTGAACTGGCTGAGTGGCTCATTACAGAAACTGACAGAAGAGGAAGAGGACAGAGATGGCTTCAGCAGGTTTGAGCGGAAAAAGAGGGTGTTAATTTAATGTGCGCTGGTCCTACCCCTTTAGCAACTGTTGAGGGGGTGGTTAGTTAGATATTTTCCTCTTGCTTCAGGGTCTTGTGCACTGCATGGTTCTTCTAAATGCTCATTAGAGAAGACTGGGAGAGGCGAGTGTGTGGAGAAAGTAATTGTTAAACAGTCCGGTGAGAGTAAAAAAAGAAAAGAGAATAGGGACAAAGGAGAAAATTGCAGCGGTATTAGCATTAAATTGAGAGGAGAATAGCTGTAGTTTTTTTTTTTTAGATAAAATGGGGGATAAGTGATGCAGATAAAAAGCAGTAGATGTGAGGATGGTGATGTGACGATTCCCTCCAGCTGTGGTTTTTAACAGGGCCCATTATCCCCACTCCTTGAGATTCATGAAAAATTCCCCAAAACAGAGTGTGGAGATCCAGTGGTGGGAAACAGAGTAAGTTGTGTTGCCCTCAAGTGAAGACGCAGCTGCCAGGGCCCTGCAGAGCTCGACTGCTGATCGCATTTAGGAGCCATGGGGAAAAGAGGGAAGAGCTCTAATGATGGAATTAAGGAAATCTGAGAGAGATCTTATCCCTTGCTCTAACATTAGGGTCTAGACTCACTCAGCAGCTGTAGCCACGTTTCCACTGGTATGGGTCAGGATGGGACGGTACAGTTTGGTAGACCTCTGAAGAGACTTGTATTTCTACCACTCTTTGTGTAGGCGAGTGGTTCCTGCTATGTAAAGTGATGTCATGTAATCAAATAAATTGTACTTGAATGCACTTTTAAAACATTAATACTTTTCCATTAGTGTAATATAGAAGAGAGTAAATCCTTGCGTAGTGAGAAAACTGGAGGTATTGCTTGTTTCAAATCTTTTTTAGCTTGTTTATGTTAGTATAGTAATTGATTCCCTGACAGGAAACTAAAACTCCGGGGACAGGGGGTCATAAGCCATTGTACCTTTGTGTCCCGAACCTGGATAAATGAAAAGGGTTATGTCAGAAAGGGCTTTTGGTGTAAAAAACCATGCCAGACTAAATATTGTGAACCACAAGATGGTTTGCTGTGGTGACCACTGAAGGGAGCAACCAAAAGAAATTATTATTTTATGTCACAAGAAATCGTTTTTTATAAAATGGGAGTTTCCTGTGGAACCAAAACAAATGGGACAAAAGTAGGACTCAATCCATATTCAACCTCTACAGTGGAAATGTTTATTCTATGTGTAGCTCTATTTAAAGAAACCAGTATTTTTAATAACATTCAAGGACTAACACGGAGCCTATAATATTAATTGATACTGATTTTATGTCCCAGTGTCTCTCTGCAACAAAGCTTGTGACTGTGTAATGTTAGTGTTGAAGCGGATGAAGGAGCCATTCTTATCTCAGCCTCAGTGTGATGTCATTTAGGCCCATTTGTTCCAATGTTTTGCCTTTGTTTTCCATTTTGTTTTTTTCTGTTACCAGGAGTCGCAACATGATGAACTCTGAATGAATCGGGCAAATAAATAGGCCTCTATAGGAAATGGATAAAAAAAAAAAAAATAAGCCTTACCACTAAGGCTTGTTTACTATGTTTCACTAAAATGCCTACAAGCGTTGTGTAAAGTAAAAAAAAGACATACTTAAACCAACCAGAAGATGTGAAGTGTTGTTTGTCTTCTGTCCTATAGGGGGCTCCACCTGGTGTTTGAGGTGTGGTTACTGCTGGTGGGGTGTGCTCACTGGGTGGAGGTGGCTGCCCAGCTCCTGGTGACATCAAAGGACAGTGACTGTGGCCCTTTACTGTGGCTTTTGACCTTTTATCACCACCCCACCAACAGGGGCCACCACAGGGATCAACAGCTGGTGTGTGGGTCCTTTTATAACCTTTATCTTTGGCTTCTATTTTACAAAAATTACCTGTTCACTGTTGCTTTGCTTCGCCACATCCATATTGACAACTGTACGCACTTATACTTTAGAGCCTATGGATACTTTAGAGCCCATATTGATTGGTGGAAGTGTAACGTGCACAACTGTCAATACCGTGCGCACTGTCGTAACTCAACAACACGGGAATGTGTGGGGTGTTTTATTAACTTTTGGCAGGTGAGTCACAGCCTTGAGACAAATAAAGAGAGGGCAGAGTAACCCATTAAATAATATATAATGTATGAGTCCTTTCTGAGAGCAGACAGTGGTGGAGAGAGACTACTCCACACTCAGAGGGAGGGAGGGGTGAAAAGGGTGATGTAGTATTGATTTCTCACTAAGTGTCTGGACAGTTGGCCTGAGTTTGGGCTCTGTCTCCTGTTTGTCCGCCTCCTCTCTTTGCCTTGGAGACTGCTGTTGTCTGTCCCTTCTCCCATTACAATCTTATTTTATTGATTTGCACAACATGTTCTTAATTATTTCTTATTACTTTTTTACGAATTAATAAGTTACTCTACAAACATAAATACTTGTATTTTCAGGTACGTGCCAAAGAAGTGTGGGGCCATCTGCGCTGCCTTTTCTCTGCCGCAGGTCGTCCACCTTCCGTTGATGGTTTGCAGGTATTGACAGGCCTGCTGTCACCACAGCCTCAGCAGCCTTCATCAGCTCCATTATTGATCCTGAGGCTCTTAGTCAGTTTTGCCGTTTTCTCCCAACTACCTTTGAGTGGATCAACTGAGATTTTACACATGGTAAACAAACAGTAAGGTCTTCTCTTTAGAGTGATTAGAGAGTTTTACTATTTCTTTTAAAACAAATGACTATAGTGTAAGCCTTGTGTATATGGCTCAGAAACAGGCCAAAAATGATTGGTAAGTATTTGTCTGTGCAGGTGGTGGATCAGTCTGGTCGCGCAGATGAAGCAGCGTGTGTTCTCAGCTCACTGGAGCTCAGACTAAACGGAGGAGGCTGCTCATTAAGCGACACTAACAGAGTTCTGCTCAGGATCAAAGCTCTCAACACATAACACACAACCACACAGAAGTGAAGGCACCAAGTGCACATTAGCAAACTTCATTGTCCACTCTTTCACGTTTGAGTGACAAATAGCCATGTTGTTGTGAAATGCTGCGAGACAAAGACAGGAGTGTGTCAAAATAGAGCCACAAGGAAAGATTATGTGGAGAGGCTCCAATTATACCCGTACACACAACGCAGCTACTAAACCCACAAGGACACTTGAGCAGTGACAGATCAGTGGAAGAAGCAGCGGCTCGTACAACGTATCAGAGTCCTCCCACTCACATAATTGTCTTACAATATAAATCCTTCACGCTACACATGCTGCCTGGGAGACGTTCAATGACAGTCATAACTAATATTTTTAGTTCTATATGTATTTATAAAGAAAAGAATTTCAAAGAATGGGGACTGACACTTTTTGGATGTACAGATTGATTTATTGCATCTGCTGTTGTCACATCTCTCACACATCATTAAAAAAACCTCAAATACAGTAAAATGTGCTGCATTTTCAAACTTAAGGAAAGAACAGAAAAAGAAGAAATGAGGGTGAGTGTGATCTATCAGGTTTTTTCCAGTGGCATTACAGGCCACTGTGAAGTCACATTTTATGCATTAATACATGAATCCCCAGGAGATATTTCCAGTCTAAACCAAGAACCAGATCATGGTTTCAGACTAAACACATGGACCTGTGCCTCCACGTCCCCTTTACACACACACACCCACAGACACTGAACTCAAACAGAACAGTCCTCGCTGAAGGAGGTCTACGCTTCAGGTACAAAGGTATAAAAGATTTATCTGACTCATAGTATGAGCAGCTCAAATTGTTATTGTCAGTGCTCCACACACCAGCTGTGTGTATTCTATGAACAGAGCTGCTGTGTCTGCAAAACCTTTGGCACTGGCTGCAGCGTAGGTGTCTGGGCTTCACATTTGTGTGTGGTTGTGTGGCATCGCTCTTCTTCTGAGCAAGAGGTGATGGTTTGGGTCAAATGGCTGTCGTCTCCATCTGTTAGCAACCTGTAACAAACAATAAAATGTACAGAGTTGACTGTTACACAACTTGTTGGTAATTACTTGTGTCTTAACTTAGTAAGAAACTACTGCAGACAGATATGAGGGCCTTTAATGCTTTCTCAAGGCTATAGTTGGGATATACTATACTTTATTCTACTTTTTAAATGGCACAATTCATGCTGCACCACACAGTCTTTAATGATAGTTTAAAGTTTCATCACTGCCACCAACTGGACAGAAATGTGGGACCGGAAAGGGAACAGCTGCTTTTTCACTGACCTGTTTCTGCCATTATGGAATAACTCCTGATTTAAGCCAAATGGCAAAACAATTTGCAGTCTACATTGCCAGGTGATCTCACTGATGACCAGAATAAAAGACATGGACAAAAACACCATTATCATCTGACCCAATCTGAAGTAAATCTGACTCAGCTGTACCTCTGTACATGTGCAGGACACAGGCTGTTTTAAATAACCAGCTGAGGAGGCATACATCTGAATTAAACTAAACTCTGTGCTCACTACTGTAGGCGGTGTTTGGGCTTAGTTTCAATACGAAACCGGGCAAACAGTGTTTTTAAATGTATTGACATTTTATAGCAGAAGTTTCTCATATCTGATGTCGCATTTCTAAAATGGTACAAAAACAAAGAATTTACTAATTGGTAATGTGAAGTCAAAATTATACTTAGCTTTAGAAAATTATTGTAATGCAGTTGAATGATTGCAACTTCAATGCAATGTGCCTGAACCTAATATAAAAACTGATTTGTCATATTTTGGTAAAGCCCCTTGCCAAAGACAGTAGGAGCCTAAAAATCTTAGGAGCTAATTTGCTGGGCATGTAACTTTTCTGTCTAACATTGATTTGCGTTGTTTATCTGGAGGTGAAAGGCTAACCAAATCTGACACCTTTTCTTTACAGCCTGTACGGTGGCCCTGCAGGAACACAATATTGTCTATGATAAAATGGTTAAACATGGATAAAATTGTCCTTAATATAATTGTCCCAAGATCGACTGTTGAAAATAATCTGTCTTATATGTTCCATTTTGTTCGAGTATACGCTACAAATTTTGACATATTGCACCTTTAAATGCACCAGTGTTCGAGCTGCTGCGGTGTGGACTGAACTCCTGTTCCTGCTGAACTGAGCCAGTGGTTCTGTAGGACTGATTATCAGCTCAGTAGGCACAGGAGGCCAAGTCCGGTCTGTCTCGTCAAACACTGGCAACATTTAGTTTTTCCTTTGCGCTGCATCTGAAACAAAAGCACTGCCAACTCAGGCTGTGATTGAGGCAAGGAAAAACTACTCTGGGCTGATTTAGACTGCTCACATCATTAGATTAAAAGTGGGTGGTGAAAGGCGTGTATGACATATGGAACCCCAGGCAGCTCCGTGTCAGCCAGACCTTTGCTACTATCGAAAAAGATCACTACATTGTTGGCTTGGATCATTGCAAGACCATTTTAGGTTTTGGAACATAAAAACTGTTTGTAAATCCATCACAGATCACATTCCTCATCTTCGTGAGAACAAACGCTGCCAATACTTAGTTAAAGAGAATGGAACCCCAAAAGGCTGCAAATAGCACAGCGCTAACATTTAATGCACAATCAAGCTCGTTGCTCGAGGGCACGACAAGTTTATTTTCAGTGTCTTTATACAACATTGCCTTGTCCTTTGATGTGCATAGCGCCATTTCCTTCCCATTAGAGTGTAATAAATCACCTTTTAGATACAGGCTCTGATGGCAATTCCTCTCTTACAGGCCTTTGATGGTCATTACTCTTTTAACAGGCACTAAATATAGGTCTAAAAATGGCAAGCTCCACATGGCCCTCATTTCTAATTCACACATCTGTCCTCAGTTAGGCGCCATTTTGTCGTCGGGAATATGGAGTGTTATAATACCTCCTCATTGCCATTGCCAAAAAAAGAATGGCTGGTTTTAAAATACCTCTTTTGACCACCTGTCACTGGTTTGATCAGGGAGCAATTGGGCCAGAGCTTTGCAGAACAATTAACTGGTACAAAAGAGAACTCGGAAATGTCTTTTTATATATATATATATATATATATATATATATATATATATATATATATATATATAAACTAGGTTACATGTGTTTTTGTGGCCACGGAAAATAACTTTTTGAGTTGAAGAATATACATGTTTAAATTTGGAATATTTTAGAGATGGGAAAACTGTTACTAAAGGACTCAAATATCCTATAAATATCTTAGTTGTAATGCAACTTATTGTTGGTACCTTATGCTATATATATATATATATATATATATATATATATATATATATATATATATATATATATATATATATATATATATATATATATATATATATATATATATATATATATATATATATATATATATATATTCTAATGAGATTGTAGCGTGCCTTGAAACGCAAAGTAGATGGAGAATCTGTCAAACCAGATCAAGAATCCAGATCACTGGTCAAGAAACCATCAAAATGTATTTAATGCTATTGTTGTAATGCTTTGTAGGCCCCAAACTGCTGTTAAAGGATCTTAAACTCAACAAGTTCCAAAGTACAACTAACATTTGTTTCAGGTCATCTTTGACTGGTGTTTGAACTTGTCCCAATGTGCAATGTATGGCCACCAATTTGAAGCCACAGTGTGCAGCTATGCTACTAATGCTATTAATAATTATTAATAACAGAGGCTTAATGAAGTTGGTAGAACCTTTTCCAAAATTCAGAAATTGGGATGAGGCGAGATGTAATATTTTCATTCCTCACAGTCTAGCAACAATGAAACATGGCTCACTGTACCTGCTTTTGTTTGGGCAAATATGCAGCTGAATATTGTTATACTCCAAGAAAACCAATTTATTGATCGGTCTGTGATGAATGCGTAGTAAAAAAAAAAAAAAAACTGCTCGAATGCACTACTCCTGCAGATATGGTTGTGTAAATTCATTTTACAGACCCATAGCTCTGTGTGCATTGTTCTTCCATTTGTATTCTCTACTTATCCGACTAATTTGGGAAGCCTCTCTCGGCGGCACACTCTGTCATGCTTAAAACAAAGTGCATGCTGTAACCCAATTGAAAATTCCTGCTCTCTCTTATCAGCGGGTGTTTCATAAGATCACAGCTTTTGGTTCTTCTTTGTGAGACAAAACAAAGAACAGACTGCGGATTATGCCATTATAGTCCGACCGACGGGGCATAACATTAAGTTCCATTAGCCTCGCTGTGGTCTTTCTGCTTTTAGGTCTCCATCTTGGCCTCTATGATCAAATTTAAATCCAATATGCATCAGTCAACAAGGCATCGATTTAGACTAAAAGTAATCCGAAACCTCAAACTATAAACAACTACTGTGCTTAGTTTTACCTTCAAGAATCATACGACAAATCTGATTATGAGCGTGATGGAGGTGGCTTGAGAACTGGAAGATTATCTGTCAGCAGCATTAGCAGAAGAGTCTCCCCAGGCCTCATTAGCGGAGCGAACACAGGCGGTCTCCTGGCTCTCACCTTCACAGCGTGTAAGGAAGAATTACCAGCAGGATTAGCGTTTATGCTATGGAACTAAAAGGAGGGAGAATGAGGGATGTGACTAAGAGGGAAGGGAGACGAAGCAAGAGAGAGCTCATTAGTTATGTTACACGAGTGATTTGAAAACACAAGGACACTGAAGTCTTACAAATGGCTCGGAGGGAATGTTTTGAAGGCTCAACTGAAACTACACAGAGGAAGAAAAAGGGTGAGATACTGATCCAAACGGGAACAGAAAATATTAGTGCTCGTCAGAATGGCTTGGGTTCTTGTCAGTCAACTGTTTTTGATGTGTATGTAGCATTAAACAGAAATGTACAATTAATTAATACTTTCAAGTTCCCCCAACATCTATTCTCAAGCTTTTTTGTTTATTTATTAGCCTGGCCTTCCAGACCAGTTGACCTTCTCAACGTCAAGTGGGTCTCTTGAAGCCCACCCATTAAGCTGTCTTCTACCCAAGACAAACAGAATCGACCAATTACAATTGCATATTCCAAAACAGAACAGGCTTGATGCAGTGACTCATAAAGAAGTCAAACAAGTCTTGTTGTCCCACTGCTTATGTCAGGTCGTTTGTTTCTCCGAAGGGTTCTGCATCTATTTGTCCCGCCTCCTGGAAATCAAAATCTGATCGAGAGGGACAGGACTAAGAGGCTGTTTACACAAAAACGCATTTTACCCAAAATCCAAAGATTCTCTTTGTTAGGCTGTTCATTCAAACAAGGCCCGGGTTCTCACTCCACAAAAACGCTTCAGTCTGCGGAGTTCTTTTTGTTTTATTCTTGTGGAAACGGCGAAAAATGTCGTCCTCCACGAAAAACAATGATGTAACAGAAATGTATTAGCTGCTGGGGACACGCATCAAGGAAAAACAACAATAGCATAATTCATGTTCATAATTCGTGTTTATTAGCTGCAAAAACTCGTGTACAGAGAGTGTTCACAGTGCCCCTACAGGCCTGGAAGACATACTACAGCGTTCTGAGTGAATCCGTGAGAATACTGATCATTGTGATTACGCTACGAGCCAGTGTTTGTGTTTTTGTTTTGTGTTAACGGCCCCTGAGGTACATGAGGTCAGGTCACATTTTCAAGGCCCATGATGAAGCAATTGATTTTATAAATTACAAGGCCATGGTATATTGCTCTATTTTACAATTAACATATTGCATTATTATATAAATTTTTAGCACATACGGTTGAACTTTTTTTTTTTTCCATTTCTCTTCTGAACGGCCCAAGAAAAAAACTTTTAGGTCTGGAAAAAGTGAAGATTTCAAGCAATTAAAAAACAAACAAACTTTGCCCTACAAATCGAGTAGATTTAAGGATTTCCAGCACATGCATGAACCCTGCAGTCAATGTTTTGCAGTAGTATTAAATAAGATTAATAAATCACGGTTTTATAAGTATTTTGAAACTACAGTACTGTCGTCTCAGTTTCTGCGGTTGGCTAAATGAATGTCCTTCTTCACTCTGCTTTCTCACGTGTTGGTTGGCCTCCTTTGTCTGCCTGTCTGGGTCATGCTCTCCTCAGGTGCAGAACTTAGCCACTGTGAACAAAGAGGGAATCAATCACTGTTCACCAATCAGCTAAGCTCTGCGCCTGGCTGGAGACAAGATACACAACCTGTCAGGACCACCAAGCCCTCTCGTTTTTTTTTTTAAACCTGCATCGAGACATAAACCCTGCCCGATGCTCCTCAAATACAAAATTATCTCATCATCGGAGTTAGTTTCTGGGTAATATGAAGGCGGGGCTGTGTTGCCATGGCAGCCGGCTGGGTCAGTGCTGTGTGGTAATCCCTGGCAATGTGATTTTATCATAAATCACAAATCAGCACGCCAGGAACCCACACAGCACAGACATATGACAACAGGCTCTTTTCTGCTTCTCTTTTGACTGCATCCAAGCTGTCGTGGGTTAAAATATGAGTGGGAATAAATAACGATGCATCTAACAAAACAAAATAATGCTCAAAGACAACAAGGCTATGCTAAGAAGGAAGAAAATCATGCTAGTCACAAAATCGTGCTGTTCTTCCTGCCACATCAAGACCAAGAAGAAATTTCTCTGTTCTTGTGGAAAATGTATGGGCCTGAACTTATGCAAAAACAAACCTTATTTAAGGATAATCTAGTATAGATATAAAAAAAAAAAAAAAAAAAAAAAAAAGCACTTCTCTGGTGCTCGTCCCCTGCACTAACCAGCAAGCCCCTTAAGCTTCCTTTGTTCTCCTTTTCCCTGCCAGACCTGTAGCTCTCGGACTCTCACACACATTATTTTCTTGGTTAACCCTCTCCTGCGCTCCCATTCGCCACGCTCGGCTGACCCGGCGAAATGCCCCTCATTAAGCGGATCAAGAGAGATTCCAGAAGCATGTACTGGGAAAGGACATGACCACCCTTTTCCTTTTAAAGGGTTGTGCTTTTTAGGTTTAAGAGAAAAAAAGTAACGGACATGTTTTTAGTTACAGCACTTTCAGCCCGTCTTGGCCTGATCCCACTGAGAGTGAGAGGGTGTTGTTTGAAAGAGTTCTGTTTTGTTTAGATACTATTTATTTATCCACTTTTAGCCTGGTTTGGCTTCCACTTAAACAGAAATAGAGCAAAGTACCACTGTGGTTCTTTATGACGCATATGGTTCATTTTAGGGTTCTTTTAACCTTTTTTCCTTTTTTAGCCTTGCTTTGATCCTATTGTGTTGTTCAAGTTCTAATGTTCTGGCCCTTTTTAAAGACAGGCATGCTTTTTTTTCTTACATTGTCAAAAGTGGGTAAAAAGTGTAAATAAGTGTTACTTTAAGGTGGCCCTAAACCCTGCAGTCTGATTGGACAATAGAGATTACTAGGAAACCATAAAACCATAATGTTTGCTTAAATTGAAACTTGTCT